>CM060119.1:29354843-29527343 GCA_030522415.1 Channallabes apus | reverse complement strand
GTGTCGACTGGTCCGTCACCTGTCTTTCAAAGTTTGAATCTTGCTTCTGACTTCATACTAAAGAGAGACACCTCTGCAGGAATCCATCAGGGATTCAACACCATCACTGATAACGCAGTCATCATTTCCTGCATGCTTAAAGCGTCGTCACTAAGTATCTCGCTGGCTTAACCACCATCAATTCACTTCTTTCTCTTTGCTTGTACTGTATGTTCATTCATTAACATTAAAGTACGACTGTCGACATGGGAGGCAGAGCGTAATCCAGTCCGGGGAGCTGAGAGCTGTAGACGTGTCCCACGCAGCTTGAGGAAATTTCCACCTGCAGGCCGAAAGCATACGTGAGAGAGCTGTAGGAAGAACATCAACCCCACATCTAAACACAGCTGGAGGAAGTGCTCGCTCTCAAGAGGGCTACAAACCCCGGTTCATGAGCAAGCTCAAACCGATACACAACAAGGCGGTGCATCAGGGACCGAGTTTGCTAAAATGTTGGGTGTAGAAATACACATGTACACCCACAACAACATGAGCAAGCTGATTAAAGTGTCTAAGGAGGATTGTGAACTTCAGATGGTGGGAGTAACATGTTCGTTTTGCAATACGCACACACATCAGTATTTGTTGGAGAAAATAAAACAATTCACTTAGGTGTAATGATTTTTTTTTTTCTGTGAGTGGAAATTCATTTCCCAAATTTTCTTATTATTTTAAGTAAATTTTGTAATTTAGATATTTTCACATTTCAGGTGATAAGATGTTGCAGTTCCTCTATGATCCTACAGGTGGCGCACAATAGACTATTCACACACTGGAAGGCAGGAAGTCGTAGGAAATTATTTGTGAAGTTTGATTAGAATGGTAACAAAAAATTATACTGAATTAGAGTTTTTATAAAAACATGATTCGCAATATGTACAAATAAAATCAACAACTCGGTGTTGTGATGTCGTATCAGCTGTTCCGTGGTGAACCCAGTCCCTAGTATTAAATAATTGGATTTTAGTGTATCAAAAGCAAGGGATATCGAAACCAACAAAAATGTGTAAAAAGTATTTGCCACACTTAAATCATTCAAATCATCCCAAAAAAAAAAAAAAAAAAAGTATATATATATATATATATATATATATATATATATATATATATATACAGAAGATCTTCCGATTAAATACAAAATGCAGTTTTTCATGCAAAATCAGAAGGGGATCACTACAGATCTCAGCTTTATGTTCTTGGTGGTATCCAGCTCGTCCCACTCAGGGTCCTTTTGCTCATCACGGCTGCAGAGTGTGGTTATTTGATTTATCACCGGTTTCCTGTTACCTTTAACCGACCTGGTCATTCCTCTCTGACCTTTCTTACCAACAAAGCATTTCATCCTGCAGTCCCACGGCTCACTGTTTCTTTTTATTCTTTTTTTTTTTTTCTTGTTTCCTTTGTTGTTTTTTTCTTTCCCACCATTCTGTGTAAACTCTAGAGACTTGTCTGTGCAAATCCCAGCAGGTCAGCAGTTTCTGAAATACTCAACCCAGGCTGTCTGGCACCAACAGCGCTGTAGTCAAAGTCACACCGATCACATTTATTCCTCATGCTGACGCTCGATGTAAACTCTTGTCCTGTATCCGAAAGGTTTTGAAAGATTCAGTGGTGGCCAAAAGCATAAAGACGACATACAGTATCATAGTTCTCCCTGTGCACAAAACAGGTGATGTCACTCATTAGTTTGAGTCTGATCTGGCTGAGGAGTAGTTCAGTACTATACCATAGCCATTATTTGTTTTGCTGTTTTTTTTTTAAAATTATTATAATTTTTTAAAATAAACATATATATGGTTCAGGATTGTGCAGTATAAAGTGATATTTCCCTTTGTATCATCACAGAATAGGCAATATGATGAACTGATTATTTTAGTTAATTATAACCGACTGTACAAACATGACTGAGTAAAACATTTAAAAATGGGTCACATAGGCAAAGAAATAGCACAGATACACATGATCATGATCATTTTAATGGTAGTTTTTAGTTAGTTCTATGACTATAAACTGCTCATTTTAAAAGTTGTACATTTTTCTGACATTCTTCCCATATTAATGTAGTGGTAAAATATACCCTTTACAAAAACCCAAATACACTTTGATGTCTGAAGACGCCCCATCGACAATGGAAAGGCTTCCATATAAGCGCACACACATATACCTATATACAGTATTTACCTGAGCTGCGTTGCCGGCACCGATCTGTGCCATTTGGACTTTAATTAGAATCAGCAGGTTTAGTTAATGGATGGAACAAATGTGTGTCTGGACTTTTATTTTCTGAAGCCGGGGTGTACCGGGGTGTACACCAAAGTACCGCAGATGTCTTTTTCAGTATCTCCAGCCGACCCGGCAGGTTTGAAAAAAATAAAGGTAAATAACAAATAATATTCATTAAATCATTGAACTCCTTTTGGCCACCACTTTGTGCAGATGTTCCTACATCTGTAAATGGCTAATGAGTGTACCGAGTATTGAAACGTTTTTAATTTTAACGAGATGTTACCCTGACGAACGCCGGTTGAGTGAACAAGTCTAATGCGGCATCATGTTTCGTTTGATTTATTGAATAGTAAAATTTACACTACAGCAGAGGAAGGAGAGAAGCCGCTCCTTATGTTAAAGTCGTTTTTATTGAATGTTGTTGTGCATTTTTCACAGCGGTGTACACGGGATGATTCCCGCCTGTCGATCTGAAGCTATACTTTTGAGATTGAAAAGATGAATGACTACGAGTTAACGGTGAGACAAAATAGATCGGAGTTGAAGTAGGATGAGAACCTGGTGCTAGAAATCTATAAAATCCTGTTCATGTGTTCTTACACCATATAACAGCATTTGTTTGTTTGCTGTTCCTGAGGATATCAAATATTTAACAAATATAACTTATGTTGTCGCCTCCTGTCTGCATGTACCACTGCATGACACAGGAAAACCTGTGTAATGAAGTCATGACAGAAGGTTAAAGAAAAAAAAAATATATATATATACAGTATATACAGTATGTACACTACCAGTCAAATGTTTGGACACATCTAATACTATGGTCTTTTGGTATTTTTATTTCTTTCTACACCGTAAAAGGGCGGTGGGGGTGGCGGTGGGTTTTAGGGTGTGTAACATTTTGGGGGCCCCAAGCAAAGACAGGACCTGGGGCTCCCACACTCTAACATTGCCTAAGATTTTCCTTGGATTTGTACAACAGGAATATTAAGTATATAAAATGAAGTAAGACAAATATAAACCAGTTACAGTGGAACCTCGGATTACGAGTAACGCAGTTTACGAGTGTTCCGCAAGGTGAGCAAAGATTTTTTTGATAAATTTTGACTTGAAAAACGAGCATTGTCTTGGTTTACGAGCACCGAGTATGATGTATCATGCATGGGGTTCTTGTTTTGACGCCGAGCGTCATGTCATCACAACTGAGCCAACGGTTTTTCCCTCTCTTGCACTGCGGAATTGTAGGTAATCGTCTCCCCTGCTGTGTCTTAGTGCTTGCTTAGAGTTTCTGAGTGTGCGTGTGTCTGTGTAAGGCAGAGTATGTGTGTGTTTGTTTGGGAACCTGAGAGGAGGGGGGCTGTAAAGCAGAGAGTGAGAACACACACACACACACACACTCTCTCTCAGCTTTACAGCCCCACTCCTCTCAGATTCCCAAACAAACACACAAATTCTACTCTGTCGCGAGGTAAGGTGCTGGTTAATTTGTTTTTGTTGTTGCTTTACTCTACAGCAGTGATTCCGTTAGTATGTGCTCACGCGGGTGTGATTAGCGATGTTCCTTGCTAATTTTTAAACGGTTAATTTTTAAACGGTTTTAAAAACGGTCTCCGTTAATTCAATTCAATAAAATTTTGTTTGTATAGCGCTTTTAACAATTGTCATTGTCTCAAAGCAGCTTTACACAATCAAAAGAATTATTTAAGTTTGTATGGAATGTGAATGTGTATGAATCAAAATGGTCAGATAGTCCCTGGTGAGCAAGCCGAGGGCGACAGTGGCAAGGAAAAACTCCCTGAGATGGTAATGGGAAAAAACCTTGAGAGGAACCAAACTCAACAGGGAACCCATCCTCATCTGGGTGAAACAAATAGCAGGAACTGATCTCCATTTATACAGTGTGTTAGGTGGCAGGCAGTTCAGCTATAATAGTTGAGCTTAAATAGTTGTTAAATGATGTTAAAATGGAGTCCAGGTAGTTATTAGAGACTCAGGTAGACTTGTGGGAAGTTCCAGTCCTGAACTATTGAATTGTCAAGTCCTCAGAGAAACGGCTGCCAACACCAGTCGAGGCCAGAACCGTCTTCGAGGTAGAGAGAATCATCCCCAGACACCAGACGCATCCCAAGAGACACACGGGGCATCCGTGTGACGAGATCTCCAACTAGAAGCGGGGCACCAGGATGGGTCAGACAGGTCCGGAGGGCAGAGGGAGTCTGGATCACTGGCAGCTCAGGAATGACATGTGTAGCTCGACAGAGAGAGCGAGAGAGTGAAAGGGGGAGAGAGGGAAGAGAAAGAGGGGGAGAAAGAGAAGAAGAGGAGAGATGGCAGTTACTGTAGGTATGGTCACAGTCACATAATGTATAATGTGAATGTATATTTACTGTAGAGTGCAAGCAGAGACTTCGGCAGGACCAACTATGACAGCATAACTAAAAGGGAGAGCCAGAACGAAACACAGACATGAGGGCTCCATGAGATGTAAAGCAAACAATCACCTCAACGTCAACAAACCTGAGTGATCAAATGAGAGTGAGGAAGACAGCATCTAAACATATCAGTTACTACATATAATACTCTATGTCCATGAGTCCCCCAGATCTGCTCCTTTACCTAAGACAAATCTATTTATAAAAATGCTTTGCTAAATAAATAGGTTTTTAGCCTAGACTTAAACACTGAGACTGTGTCTGAGTCCCGAACACTATTTGGAAGACTATTCCATAATTTTGGTGCTTTGTAAGAAAAAGCTCTGCCCGCAGCTGTAGTTTTCATAATACGCGGTACTGACAAGCAGCCTGCATCCTTTGATCGAAGTAGGCATGGCGGATCGTAAGACACTAGCAGTTCGCTCAGATACTGTGGCGCGAGACCATTTAATGCTTTGTATGTCAAGAGTAGTATTTTAAAATCAATGCGAAATTTCACAGGGAGCCAATGCAGTGAAGATAAGATAGGGGTGATGTGCTCATATCTTCTGGTTCTAGTGAGGACTCTCGCTGCTGCATTCTGGACTAGCTGAAGCTTGTTTATGCACCTAGCTGAACAACCAGTCAGTAAGGCATTACAATAGTCCAACCTAGAGGTGATAAAAGCATGAACTAGTTTTTCTGCATCGTTTAGCAAAAATATATTTCTTATCTTGGCAATATTTCTGAGGTCAAAGAATGCTATCCTGGTGATATTATCTACATGAGCTTCAAATGAAAGGCAGGAATCTATAATCATGCCGAGGTCTTTTACTGTTGCACTTGTTGAAACAGAAAGGCCATCTAAAGTTACGGTGTGATCTAAAATATTACTCCTAGCTGTGTGGGGTCCTATGACTAGAACTACTGTCTATCCGGATTAAGTAGATGGAAGTTAATTAGCATCCAATTTCTTATGTCCTGCACACATTGCTCAACTTTAGTAAGCTGGTTTTTCTCATCAGGTTTTGCTGAGACATATAACTTTGTGCCATCAGCTTAACAATGAAAACTAATACCATGCTTACGGATTATGTTGCCCAGAGGAAGCATGTAAAGGAAAAAAAGCAGTGGGCCAAAAACTGAACCCTGCGGAACGCCAAACTCCACTAGAGAACATGCAGAATAATCACCATTTACTGTAAGTCTAGGTACTGATAATGATCGGTCAAATAGGATCTGAGCCAGGAGAGGGCTGTACCCTTAATTCCTACTACATTTTCTAATCTGTGAAGAAGAATAGCATGATCAATGGTGTCAAAAGCCGCACTGAGATCGAGTAATACAAGCTTACTGTAGTTACACAACCCTGATCAGAGGCCAATAGGAGGTCATTTACTACTTTAACCGAGTGCTGTTTCTGTGCTGTGATGAGGCCTAAATCCTGACTGATACAGTTCATGTATGCTATTTCTATGTAGATATGAGCATAGCTGCTCCGCTACTATATTTTCCCGAATCTTAGAGATAAAGGGGAGGTTTGATATTGGCCTGTAATTGGACACGTGACAGGGGTCGAGGTCAGGTTTCTTAATTAGTTAATAACACACACAGAGCCTGCGTGCACAAATGGAAACACTTATCTGTCAGGATTTATTTTTACGTTTTTTTTTATTTATATTTTGTGTTAATTATTTTTATGTATTTATTTTTTTGGCCCGTAGAACAAATAATTTGAGTTTCCATTATTTCCTATGGGGAAATCAAATTTGGTTTACGAGTGTTCTGGAATACGAGCCCACTTCCGTAACTAATTATGCTCGTAATACGAGGTTCCACGAGGTAGTTTTTTACTTTGAACTGCATGAAAGCACACAAATTTGTTACAGGTAGGTAAAAGCCAAAAATTCTTGTTGAAGAAAATTAAAATAATAATACGCAATAATTTCCTTTGAACAGTTGATACTAAGATCTGTAAATCCTTCATAACGACTCTAATCTGAGGTGCTGTTTATTATTAATTGGTGATTTCTGAGGCTGGTGACTCTAAATGAACTTCTCTGCAGCAGAGGTCAGTTCTGGTCTTGCTTTCCTGGGAAGACCTTCATGAGAGACAGTTTCATCACGGTACTTGGTGGGTTTTGCAAATGCACTTGACACAATACTGTTCTTGGAAGAACTGTTCCAGAACATCTTACATTCATGTCTTAAAACAGCAACTGAATGAACAACTCACTTATTTATCTCAAGTTTTATATTGTTTTAAAAACTAAATTCTTATTGGTGAAATAAAAAAAATGTCTAAACTTTTATGTACACAAGAAGTAAGCAATGTTATCCGAACTAGATTTGAACCACTCATGATTATTATTATTACCATTCTATCCATCCATCTACAGTACTGTAGGAACCTCTTCAGTCCAACTAGAGACCGTGGTGACCATTGTGTTTATTCCCATTTGTACAACCGTAATAGGACCTCACTATTAGCCTAATCTGCATGTTTTTTGTACTGTGGAAGGAAACCAGAGAATGCGGAGAAAACCCACTAAGCAAGGGGAGAACTTGCAAACTCCATACACACAGACTCATTGTGGGAATCAAACCCAGGACCTGGAGGTGCAAAGCCACAGTGCTAACCACTAAGCAACTGTGCCACCACCATTATTATTATTAGTAGTAGTATTGATACATAGGGTATGAAATTAGTGTTCTCCCAGCTGCATGGATCCTGATTCAATAGTGAAAGGAGGGCTATGGTAACCATGGTGAGCAGAAAAGCATCTCATTCTGGACACCACACTGAACCTTAAAGTGGATGGGCTACAACAGAAGATGATCACATCCGATTTCAGTCAAGAACAAGGGCTTCATTGGGCACAGGTTCACTAAAGCATTGAAACTGGTTCTTTTCCAATTTTCAACTGCCAATGTGTGTTGTTTTGTTTATATTTTCTCCACCCGAACAAAATTTTCCCATATTAAACATTACATTATGCTCCCATGACTGTATGCTCATCACTGCTGCCACATATGCAGTAGGACTAATTATTAGTATATACACTCACCTAAAGGATTATTAGGAACACCTGTTCAATTTCTCATTAATGCAATTACATACATGTATCTAATCAACCAATCACATTGGCAGTTGCTTCAATGCATTTAGAGATGTGGTCCTGGTCAAAACAATCTCCTGAACTCCAAACTGAATGTCAGAATGGGAAAGAAAGGTGATTTAAGCAATTTTGAGCGTGGCATGGTTGTTGGTGCCATAAGGGCCGATCTGAGTATTTCACAATCTGCTCAGTTACTGGGATTTTCACATACAACCATTTCTAGGGTTTACAAAGAATGGTGTGAAAAGGGAAAAACATCCAGTATGTGGCAGTCCTGTGGTCGAAAATGC
This sequence comes from Channallabes apus, assembly GCA_030522415.1. NCBI lineage: Eukaryota > Metazoa > Chordata > Actinopteri > Siluriformes > Clariidae > Channallabes > Channallabes apus. The sequence continues at coordinate 29,519,258 of CM060119.1, read as the reverse complement.
CTTGTTAATGCTAGAAGTCAGAGGAGAATGGGCCGACTGATTCAAGCTGATACAGTAGAAGAGCAACTTTGACTGAAATAACCACTCGTTACAACCGAGGTATGCAGCAAAGCATTTGTGAAGCCACAACACGCACAACCTTGAGGCGGATGGGCTACAACAGCAGAAGACCCCACCGGGTACCACTCATCTCCTCTACAAATAGGAAAAAGAGACTACAATTTGCACATGCTCAGCAAAATTGGACAGCTGAAGACTGGAAAAATGTTGCCTGGTCTGATGAGTCTCGATTTCTGTTGAGACATTCAAATGGTAGAGTCAGAATTTGTCATAAACAGAATGAGAACATGGATCCATCATGCCTTGTTACCACTGTGCAGGCTGGTGGTGGTGGTGTAATGGTGTGGGGGATGTTTTCTTGGCACACTTTAGGCCCCTTTGGGCATCGGTTAAATGCCACGGGCTACCTGAGCATTGTTTCTGACCACGTCCATCCCTTTATGACCACCATGTACCCATCCTCTGATGGCTACTTCCAGCAGGATAATGCACCATGGCACAAAGCTCGAATCATTTCAAATTGGTTTCTTGAACATGACAATGAGTTCACTGTACTAAAATGGCCCCCACAGTCACCAGATCGCAACCCAATAGAGCATGTTTGGGATGTGGTGGAACGGGAGCTTCATGCCCTGGATGTGCATCCCAGAAATCTTTCGAATGCTTTCAGCATTCTTACCACGTAAAATTAAGGCAGTTCAGAAGGCGAAAGGGGGTCAAACACCCTATTAGTATGGTGTTCCTAATAATCCTTTAGGTGAGTGTATAACCAGTGTATATAATCATCTAGACATGTTATATAGCCATACGTTTGTGGATACCTGACCATTTCTCCAACTTTTGGAAGTGCACTACAGTAAGTGTATAAAATGCCTTTGCTTTCCTGGGGAACAAAGGCACAAACTTTTTCCCCTAGTGGAAATAAGAGGCCCAGATTTGTTCCAGCATGACATGCATGCCCTTGTGTATAAAATGAGCTCCTTGAAGACATGATTTGCCAAGATTGGAGTGGAAGAACTTGTCTGAAGGAACACAAATCCCAGAGTGGTGCAGCAGTGAAGTGCTCACTGCTAACATCCAGAGATCATGAGTTCGGTTCCCATGTGAAGCCACAGCTATCCATAGCCGGAGCCTAGAGAGCAGATTGGCCGTGCTCTCTCGGGAAGGAGGAATGTCACTCTTGCACTCCCACATCCATTATAGCGACGCCGGCCACTGATGGGTGTCCGTGAGCTACCACAACCAGAAGGTATCAGCTCAAAAAGATGTAGGTAGACTTGCACAAATTAACCGATGCCCTCCATGGTGTGCCAGGTGAGGGCAGAGTGGCGATAGGACAGTGGTTTGTGATATTTTAAGTGGAGTTCAGTTTCTTGCTTGTTTAATGTGTAAAATTTTCAGCTACACAAATTTCCTAGTAGAAATCCATTACTGATTTGCATATTTTGGGATGAATTTAAATTGGAGTGGATACTACTAAAAGTGGAACTAATTTTCAATAGCAAAGTCATTGTGTTTGTTATTTATTTTCTAATTTGTGTGAAATGCGATGCGGTTCTTGACATCTGGATCTCTCTTGTGGATAATAATGTCATTCTGTTTGCAGTCGTTTAGCAGGGCCCATGTCTGATGGTACTGATGCCAGGTTCTGGTTTATGCCCTTTACAGCAGAAAGGATAGAAATAAGATCTGACCTTTTATGAGTTACTATGTGAGTCTGTTTATTTTTTCTGAATTTAGAAAACAAGTATTACAGTAAGAATTTGAATAAGTAAGAATTTGAAGAAGCCAGTGCAGGTGCTAGACTGTGGTTGGATTACAATTGAAATAGAATGAAAGAGAAGATGTATGAATGCTATAGCCATCCCCAATTGCTTTCCATTATGAAATGGTTAAGAATTAGGTAAAGTTTGGTTATTTGAGAATCCAAGGATCAGGGTTTGAGCCCCACAATTGGTGGGTTGCCACATTCCATACTACTGAGCCACTAGATGTAGTCCCAAGGTTTTGTCAGGAAGGGCATCTGGCATACAACCGGTGCCAAGTTGTGTGCAGATCGGATGATCCACTGTGGCGACCCCTTGACCGGAGCAGCCGAAAGTTTAATATCTATAATGTTATGAAAAAAGTACACAGATTTTGTACACCTAACCAAAAAAGGATCCACCTCTAATGATCCCAGGACACCAGAGCACACACCTGGAGTTCTTGTAGAGTCTTGCACCGTGGGGCCAGAGCTGTCCAGGAGGCCACCAGGAGAATCCACACAATACTTGGGCATGATATTTAGTTTTTTAATGGATCTGTGTATTTCTAAAGAAAGATCTGATCTGCCATCGTTGACCCTGAATTACAATTTTAGCCTCACAGCCATACAGTAGTCAATAGTGTTTTTTTTCCCTTCTTCTTTTTCTTTTACAGACTCAGTCAAAAGAAGAAGTTAATAGGCAATTTAATGTGTCAAAAATATAACTGAATACAGAAAATGATTAAACGGCAATTAAAAAAAAAGCCTGACATTATTTCCAGTCAATAAAATAAAAAAAACCTTTTCACATTACTCATTCATTTATCTTTTGCTATCCTTAAATTTTTATTTTTTTTGCTTTCTTTATTTTATCGATTCCAGCATATGCTTAGTCATTTGTCTGTTTTACTCGTACAACATTTTCTAATCTCTTCACCAATTACACAATAATGAGACGAGGGCGCAGGGATTGCCAAACGCACCCAGGGGTTTGACTGGACGGGTCTGATTGATTAGGCGGATCAGATATTGATATTTTTAACACAGACTAGACTCCAAAAGTGTCAGCAACAACCATAAAGTCCTTGCTTGACAGGGAGGACTCACAGGGTGGACACCATGATCGTGCTTCTTGTTGTTTTTTTTTGTACAGATCGGATATAAACCTGCACGTATCAGTTTAGTTCCTTGTACATTATTTTAGCAAATGGGAAAGTGTATATCGATCACTTCAAAGGTTATTTCCAAACTGTTACAGTATGTAGTTTGATTCCTGCTTTGTTCCGAAGTTCTTCTTGTTCAGGTCAAGGCGTCTGACCGCCAGAGCTTCTGAAGGACATTCATCTGAGTCATATCCTGAATGGAAAGTCAATGAATATCAGGTGCAATATGAGCGTAGGATTGTCTTGGCAGTGCGTCTGTCTTTTGAATGTCCTTTCCTCTGTTGGCCTTCATTGAGTCAGCCGCAGATATCACCAGAGGCCCTTTATTTGTGTGGATCCCTTATCCCCATCACAAATCAATAGGTTATTTTTGAACTAGCTCAGATCTGAAATAAACCCGGGAGGCTGAATTCAGAAAACTAAACTGTCTAAGTGAAATGCTTCCTATCGATTGGAAATAATGAATTATGCAAGCCGAACATCCCACATAAGTCTGTCTATCATAATGCATTTCACTGCTGTAAGCCGAGTTGTTTTCACCATGATCGGGCGCGACACTTAGGAACGGACTGGATGCCGGCGTGCCACACTTTGCAGGAATAGAACAGTCACCTAATGGACTATTGTTATTCTCAGAGGAGGTCATTTTTCATATCGAAATATTCTTTAACCTTCCTGTCGTCAGGGCCACCAGAAAGTGTGTGTTGGGGGCGCTGGGGGGGTGGATGGGGGGAGGTATATTAACTGAGAAGGACACGCAACTTGCGCAACTTACTCACTTCCTGTTGTGCTCTTTTCGTGCTTCTACTCCCAGTGTTTCCTTCCAGTAGAAACGCTGTGTGATTGTGTGCACGTCTTTACATTCATGCCAGGTTTGAAAGGAGGCCGTTTCCTTTCCATCTAAAACCAGATGTTTCTTATGAACATTTACACATTTCGACGAACAATGAAGACTGTAATGCTTTTGATGATTAAAAGGAACACTTCTGTGTGTAATTTTGGGTTCATGGTTGTAGATCCGTGTAGATGGCATTGAATTATAGAGGTCTTGAACTAAGATCCAGGGAGATGGTCTTATCATTTATGTGCTTTCCCTGCATTCTTTTCCAATTACTTTCAGTTATATTGAATACAGTTACATTTAACTAGGACTATTATTATATACCTCTTTATCCATGTATACAGGGTTGCAGGGAGCCAGGAGCCACAAGACATTGGGCACATGGTGGGGTACACTCGGGATGGGGTGCCAATCCATCTATCCACAAATACGGGAACACTAATCCTAATCTAATTAACCTGCATGTCTTTGGACTATGTAAGGAAACTGGAGTACCTGGAGGAAACCCAACAAGCACAGGGAGAACATGCAACTCCATGACTCGGGAATTGAACTCTTGAACCCGGTATGTGTGAGGCCACAGTGCTAACCACCACACCACCATGCCATCTATTCATTCATTCATTTATGTCCTCTGTACAGGGTCACGGGGGCCTGGAGTCTATCACAGGAGACTTTGGGCACAAGGCAAGACATCTTGGACAGGGTGCCAATCCATCTTGTCCTCACTTGCACACACATACAGTACACATACAGTACTCACATACTACAGGCAATTTGGGAACTCCGATTACCCTAATCTACCCTAATGTATATGGACTGTGGGAGGAAACCAGGATACCTGGCGGAAACCCACCAATGCAACCCCCCCCCACCCCCCGATTTATTGCCAACCTCGCTCACCCCTTTCTCACTTGTTCAGCCTAAACTGATTGTCACTGCGAAATAGCTTAGCTGCCCCAACTACAGCTACTGCTAATTAAAAGGAGAACGCAAATGCATTCATAATTGTGTTGCAGTCTTATCTATTCAGCGCTTGGCACTAGTGTAAAGTAAATTTCAGAGAAATTGCTCTCAGGAAAAGAAGAAGAAGAGCAGGGGGGAAAAAAAAGCACAACTGAGGAAGAAAGGCCCCTCTCCTCCGCAAAGATCTAATTAGGTGTCTGTCTGAGATGAGGGTTGAGATGTGTGTTCTGCAGCTTTCTCTCATACTATTAAAGTGACTAAGGCAATCTTTGAGTCTTCAACTAGAGCTGAGACACACCACCACCACCCCCCCATCACCACTCATCCTGATACCCCCCCCCCTCCTAATACCCCTCCACCACCCCTCCAACCAAATGCACACTTCAACAAGAGAAGATGAGATGACTGGTCCGCTTTCATTTCACACTGTTTTTCTTCACCCTTCGGCTTTCCACTCGCTCTCCAAGCCATCTTTATTCACTTCTCTCTCTCTCTCTCTCTCTCTCTCTCATGGCGCTTTTCCACTGCATAGTACGGCACGACACGGTTCAGTTCAGCTCACTTTTGGGGGGTTTTCCACTGGGAACAGTACCTGGTACCTGGTCCTTTTTTTAGTACCACCTCAGCCGAGGTTCCAAGCGCGCCGAACCGTTACCAAAACGTGACGTGTAAACTCTGCTGGTCACTGATTGGCCGGAGAAAATCATCATTACTGCGTCACTGAACTTGCGAAACGAGACACAACAGAACCGCTATATTTAGAACAGCCAGAGAAGGATCGGACGCACCTTTTTGTATTAACCAAAAATTTTCTTTGGCTGCCATCAGCCTCTTTTGAAACAAACTCCTTCGTCTCGCTGTTAAAAACATCCACATGCCGAAAATGAAGAACACCATGCCGTCGATATGCTCCATTGTTGTGTGTTTGTTTGTGGCGCGTTTACGATGACGTCACAGCAGTAGCGGCGCCGCGACTATAACGACACGTGAATAATCCCGCCCAGTCTAAAGCGTTACTAAACTGCAGTGGAAGCGCAAACCGAGCCGAACTGAGCCGAACCGAAGTGAGCTGTACTGAACCGTGCTGTGCCGTACTATGCAGTGGAAAAGAGGCATAAGTCTCATCTTTTGTTATTGCAAGTCTCTTTCTTTCACCTTTCTCTCTCTACAAGTTATGGTACGTTCTTTTCCTCTTTGTTTCTGTTATCAGTGGTAGAAAGCACACAAACACATGTGTACACACACACACACACAGCATTATCTCCTGATGTGGACGTTAAGTACTAACCACTGTCCCAAAAAATCCATTTAATCTCTCTCTCTTTTTTTAGTGTCTGTGTCTGCTCCTGTTTTTCAGGTAGTTTTGCCCAAGAGGGATGAGTGGACAGTCAGAGCATGAGCACAGCTGTGGAGTGGAGACGTACATTGATGCCGATGGTAATCTGTTAATCCATGCAGATGACAAACCCTGTAGATGAACACTAAGCCCTGTCCTGCACAATCCCGTCCAGAGCTGGCATATAAAATCCAAATTCTTCTGTTATTTAAAAGGTCACATCGGTGCAGTGTGTATTTCAGGAGCAGCCTGGCCGGATGACCACTGTTACAAAAAAAAGTAGAGGCTGGATTTATTTTGCAAGCTGTTCAGTGATATGGCCAAGTAGTGGAAATTAGTGAAACCATTATGGCGTTTAAATCAAACCAGGTCTTTTGATTGTGCAGAATAGCAGAACACTCCTTTTATTTCTCTATATAATCCTCTGCATTAATGCACTAGTGCTTGGACACCATCAAAGTAGAAAGTTTTCCATTCTGATTCATGTCTGAAACACTGGCCTCCCAGGAACTCCTTTAATAGCTGGGATCCTCATTCACAGACGTATGGCCTTCCTATCCCAGGAGTCTTAGGGCACGAGGTGGGCTACACCCTGGACGGGGTGCCAGTCAATTGCAGGGTGCTCACACGCACACACGCACGCACAGGCACGTCATAAACAATTTGGGAATACCAGTTAACCTAATCTGCATGTCTTTGGACTTTGGGAGGAAACCGGAGTACCCGGAGGAAACCAACCAAGCACAGGGAGAACATGCAAACTCCATGCACGCAGACCCAAGGCGGGAATCGAACCTGGATCCTGGAGGTGCAAGGCCACAGTGCTAACCACTAAGTCACCATGCTGCCTTTGATCTTTGCCAACAAAAAATAACTAGTTTTCATTGTTTTTATAGAGGTAGGTCATGCTAGTAACAGTTTAACAGGCTAGTGATACTTTGCAAAAACTAAAAACTTTTTTTCTGTTAAATGCTAATATTATTGCTCAGTTTAGCTCACATCAAATCTCCCACATGACCCAAGCTTTACATGGAGTTATGTCATATTAACATATAAAAGGTATTCATTTACATAGTTCTTTGTAATCTCAGTCTAATCCTGTACCTTTACTCATGCATGTCCTCAGGCAATGACATCATCATTTGATGAATGTAAAATGAAAAAGAAAAAGGTTCATGGTCCTGTACCAGTGTGTGGAACACAGGACAGGTACTCCAGGGAGAGGTGGGACACGCAGAAATGCGCGCACACACATCACACACAGCATCTCTCTCAGGTTGAGTATGGATATCCACAGGGTTTAACCTGGCCATGTTAATGAATTAATGACACACACTCACATGCTCAGGGGGACTTCATTAGAAGATAATAAGACATGTGGGCTCAGTGGGTCGTAGATATGATGTGAAGGCACTGGAGCTTAGAGAGGTGGAAGGTGTAATTAATGTGTCCTCAGATGTGTTTTTGATGCAGTGGACACTATGATCAGAAAAGAGCCTTCGGATCAATCGATGGCTGGAATCATCTAGAGCTTTGGTTTTTGTCTTTCACAAGCTTCAGAAACAGCAGTGGTGTTACTCAGTCAGGTTTACGGACCTGCTTGAGCAAACACTATTTCTCTGAGATTCAGGACAGGGCTTCGTAATGGCCACCTCAAAACTTTAACCTTGTTGTCTTTAAAGCACCTTTGGAGGTTCGCTTAGGATCGAAGCCGTCCTGCTGGAGGACACGATGCGAACCAAGTTGTAACTTTCGACTTTTCTGTTTGATCTCATGAGGTGTTGCTTCAGTAGTCCTGGATAATCCTCCTTCCTCATGATACCATCTATTTTGTGATGTGGACCAGAACACTTCCACTACATGATTCTGCCGCCCCTGTGCTTTACAGATTGAATGATATTCTTTAGATTAAAAGCCTCAGACTTTTTCTCCATGTTGATTATGATTATGGCTAAACGGTTAAAATTTTGTTTGATCTGACCAGAGAACACCCCTCATACCTAAATAATTAAATAAATAAATTGAAATCACTGGCTAGCACTGTGGCCTTGTACCTATAAGGTTGGGGTTTCAATTCTGTGTACTCTGGTTGGCGTTCCCAAAATGCCTGGATTTTGTGAATTTGTGTCTTCTCGCCAAGAGATGGATTAAAACCCTGTCCAGCGTGTATCCTGTCTTCATCTCTGATAGGCTCCAGGCCTCCCGTGATGCTGTGCAGGATCAGCTCTATAGGAAATTAATAGATTCATTTACATATGTGGTAGCTGATGCCTTCAACTCCTTCACCAGCTCATTTGGTCTTGGCTGAGATTCTTGGATAGTATATTAAACCCACAAAGACAACTACTAATCAACTAAAAAAACAGGAACATTAACTTGCCAAAAAAAGAATGTTTACATAAAATTTGGAGCGACAAGTGAGCTTGAGTAGCTTTAGCTTAGATGTACATATATTTTCTTTCATTTATAATGTTTGATGTTTTCGTAGTGGTTGGAGCCTAATTAACCATGGAAGGATCAGTCTGGTCTGGAATTTAATTGCCTGCGACGAGTGAGCTAAAATGTAAATGAAATTGTGACAGGTGCCCTGTGTGGAGGTGGTCCACATCTAGAAAACATTTCTTTCCTGCTGTGAGAATATTTGTTAAGTCCTTAAAATTAAAATCACATTTTATTTATGAATACATGAAAATCAGTGTATACACAAGTACAAGTAGAAGCCGTCCATTTACAATCCTACTTGAGCATTAATACAAAAGTACTTACTGTACCTTCAAATTATCTTTATCAAATGTATTGAGCTTTGATTAGCTTATGTAGCTAATAGATGTCATAGAGTCTCTATTCTCCCTGATTGTGAATGTGCTATCTGCAACCGTCTCCACTCCTGATTTGAAACACCTGCTACATGATTATGGAAGGCAAATCGTGCAATCATGCATACTGTAATATCCACAATTTGAAGTATTACTTCTTTAAATATTACAGTATACACCACTCTGGTTATGTAATGCAACAGCATGGGGAAATGTAGTGAAGTAGAAAGTAAAGATTTGTGTTGTAGGATATAGTGGAGTAAAACTAAAAAGTGTACTTTATAATAAATGTACTTAAGTAAAGTACAGATACAATAAATATTTACTTAAGTACAGTAACTAAGTAAATACACTTTGTTACCTTACACCTCCGTTAAAAGTATATACTGTATGATCAAGTATGTTGCAAATTCTAGGGGCATTGGTGTCTCAGTGGTAGGTTTTTCACCTGCCATGCGGGATGCTCATGTTCGGTTCCCAGTCACTTTACGCAATGTATAGCCTGGATAAAATGGGAGGGTTGCATCAGGAAGGGCATGCAGCATAAAACCTGTGACAAGCTTGTTGTGTGGATCAGTTGGTCTGCTGTCAACAGGAACATGTTCGGCTGATTTCAACATGTTGGTTCAAATTCTATAAGGTAAGGATAGTAGACGAGAGTTTTTACTAATTACTTATTAAAAGCATCTGTTACTGCGAATGTGAATATTTGTTAAATCTTTTTAGCCGAAGTGTCCAAATCCTGTATATACTATAAGTACTAGTAAAGATACCCTAGGTAAAATATTACTCAAGTAAAAGTAGAAGTCCTCATTTATAATCCTACTGGAGCAAAGTACAAAAGTACTTAGCTTCAAATGTACTTAATAATAATAATAATAATAATAATAATAAAAATAAAAGAAAAGACTTGTATCAAATCAAATTCAAATTTTATTTGTCACATACACAGTCATACACAGTACGATATGCAGTGAAATGCTTACACAACCGCCAGTGACCTTAAAAAGATAATTAAAGGTTATAGTAAGAAATAAATATGAATAAAAGAAATACGATAGAAAAATTTAATTTACCTAGGATAAAAATAGAAATAAAAATACACTAGGATTATCTTACAATAGTCTTAAAAGAAAAATCTCTTTCTCTCTCTCTCTGTGTCCGTCATGACTATGAATGTGCTATGTGCAACCGTCTCCACTCCTGATTTGAAACACCTGCTACATGATTAGGGAAGGCAAATCGTGCAATCATGCATAATGCCACAATTTTTGATATCCCTGCTTCAAATATTATGCAGCGCTCTGGTTACAGTATGTAATGCAACAGCATGGAGAAATGTACTGTAATGGAGTAGAAAGTAAAAGTAAAATCTACTTAAGTTCAGATATATGTGTATAGTGGCACCTCAGCATACTAATTCTTAAGTTCTTAAGAAGCTGTTAAGCGAGTTCTTAAGGCAAAATTTCATATCGCGAAACTCATTTTCCTATAGGAAATAATGTAAACGCAGATAATCCGTTCCAATGCAACCATGGGGGGGGGGGGCGCAATCCAGTGTCTTCTTGTGCCAGTCCCAAGTCTGGATAAATGCAGAGGGTTGTTTCAGGAAGGGCATCCAACGTAAAACATTTGCCAAATCAATGATGCGAATCAGAAATATTATTTCCATACCGGATCGGTCGTGGCCCGGGTTAACAACGACCGCCACTGGTGCTGTTGACTTACAGGGTGCCGGTGGAAATTGGGCTACTGTTGGTCGAAGAAGGAGAGGAGGAAGGCGTGTTCGAAAGCAGAGAGAGAAGAGGAAAGGCAAGAGTTTAGGAGTGAAAGTAGGGACCTTGAATGTTGGGACCGTGACAGGGAAGGGAAGAGAGTTGGTTGATATGATGCAGAGAAGGAAGGTGAATATACTGTGTGTCCAGGAGACCAGGTGGAAAGGTAGCAAGGCCAGAAGCTTAGGATCAGGGTTCAAATTGTTTTACCATGGTGTGGATAGGAAAAGAAATGGAGTAGGAGTTATTCTGAAAGAGGAGTTTGTAAGGAATGTCCTAGAGGTGAAGAGAGTATCAGATAGGGTGATGAGTCTGAAGCTGGAAATTGATGGTGTGATGTTCAATGTTGTTAGTGGTTATGCTCCACAGGTAGGATGTGTGTTAGAAGAGAAGGAGAAATTCTGGAGTGAGTTAGATGAATTGATGCAAAGCATCCCCACTGATGAGAGAGTGGTGATTTCAATGGACATGTTGGGGAAGGGAACAGAGCGGATGAAAATGCGACGGGCAGGTTTGGTCTTCAGGACACAAATGTAGAAGGGCAGATGGTGGTGGACTTTGCAAAGAGGATGGAAATGGCAGTAGTAAATACTTTCTTCTAGAAGAGGCAGGAACATAGGGTGACCTACTGTATAAGAGCGGAGGCAGAAGCACTCAGGTGGACTACATCTTGTGTCGACGTTGTAATCTGAAAGAGATCAGTGACTGCAAAGTGTTGGTAGGGGAGAGTGTAGCCAGACAACACAGAATGGTGGTGTGTAAAATAACCCTGGTGGTGAGGAAGGTGAAGAGGACAAAGGCAGAGCAGAGGACAAAGTGGTGGAAGCTGAGAAAGGAAGAATGTTGTGTAGTCTTTAGGGAGGAGTTGAGACAAGCTCTGGGTGGTCAGGAGGTGCTTTCAGTTGACTGGACAACTACAGCCAATGTGATCAGGGAGACAGGTAAGAGGGTACTTGGTGTATCATCAGGTAAGGGAAAAGGGGACAAGGAGACTTGGTGGTGGAATGAGGAAGTTCAGGAATGTATACAGGAAAAGCTAAGAAGAAGTGGGACACTGAGAGGACTGAAGAGAGTAGACAGGAATACAGGGAGATGCAGCGTAAGGTGAAGGTAGAAGTGGCAAAGGCCAAACAAAGAGCATATGAGGACTTGTATGCTAGGCTGGACAGTAAGGAGGGAGAGGTGGATCTGTACAGGTTGGCGAGGCAAAGAGATAGAGATGGGAAGGATGTGCAGCAGGTTAGAGTGATTAAAGATAGAGATGGAAATGTACTGACAGATGCCAGGAGGGTGATGGGAAGATGGAAGGAGTACTTTGAGGAGTTCATGAATGAGAACAAAGAGTAGAAGAGGTGACTGTTGTGGAGCAGGAAGTAGCAAATATTAGTAAAGGTGAGGTGAGAAGGGCGTTGAAGAGGATGAAGAGTAGAAAGGCTGTTGCTCCTGATGACATACCTGTGGAGGTATGGAAGTCCTTAGGAGAGGTGGCAGTAGAGTTTCTGACTAGTTTGTTTAATGAGATCTTGGAGAGTGAGAGGATTCCAGAGGAATGGAGGAGAAGTGTATTGGTGCCGATTTTTAAGAACAAGGGAGATGTGCAGAGCTGTGGCAATTACAGTACAGAGGTTTAAAGCTAATGAGCCATACAATGAAGCTATGGAAAAGAGTAGTGGAAGCTAGGTTAAGGGCAGAGGAGAGAATTTGTGAGCAGCAATATGGTTTTATGCCTAGAAAGAGTACATCAGATGCAGTATTTGGTTTGAGGATGCTGGTGGAGAAGTACAGAGAAGGTAATAAAGAGTTGCATTGTGTCTTTGTAGATTTAGAGAAAGCGTACGATAGGGTGCCGAGAGAGGAGCTGTGGTGTTGTATGAGGAAGTCTGGAGTGGCAGAGAAGCCTGTTAGAGTGGTGCAGGACATGTATGAGAGCTGTAAGACAGTGGTAAGATGTGCTGTAGGTGTGACAGAAGAGTTCAAGGTGGAGGTGGGTCTGCATCAAGGATCGGCTCTAAGCCCCTTTTTGTTTGCTCTTGTGATGGACAGGATGACAGACGAAGTTAGACAGGAGTCTCCATGGACTATGATGTTTGCAGATGACATTGTGCTTTGTAGCGAGAGCAGGGAACAGGTGGAGGAAAATTTGGAGAGGTGTTCAAAGGAGGTGAAGAGACGAGTACAGGCAGGTTGGAATGGGTGGAGAAAAGTGTCAGGTGTGTTGTGCGATAAAAGAGTATCAGCGAGAATGAAAGGAAAGGTGTACAGGACAGTGGTGAGACCAGCAATGCTCTACGGCTTAGAGACAGTGGCACTGAAGAAAAGACAGGAGGCAGAGCTAGAGGTAGCAGAGCTGAAGATGTTGAGGTTCTCTTTGGGAGTGACAAGGATGTATAGGATCAAGAATGAGTTCATCAGAGGGACAACCCATGTTAGATGTTTTGGAGATAAAGTCAGGGAGCCCAGATTGAAGTGGTTTGGACATGTTCAGAGGAGAGAGTGTGAAAATATCGGTAGAAGGATGCTGAGGTTGGAACTGCCAGGCAGGAGGTCTAGAGGAAGACCAAAGAGGAGATTTATGGATGCAGTGAGAGAGGACATGAAGTTAGTTGGTGTGAGAGAAGAGGATGCAGAGGATAGGGTTAGATGGAGGCAGATGATTCGTGTGGCGACCCCTGAAAGGGAACAGCCGAAAGACGAAGAAGAAGAAGAACAAGCAGATAATCCGTTCCAGCCACCCAAAAATATTACCAATATTACAAAAATTGACAACAATATAACCATATTTTTGCATAGAAAAATTATCAAAACATTTAGCAAAGACGTGTTAATGAAGTACAATATGAAAAAATTAAACATTAAAGCCTTTTTTGTTTTTTTCTCACTTCACATGGATCTCCACTGATGCAAAATGGTTTGTTTGTTCCGATGGAAATTTCTTGCAAAATTTCAGTTTTTAAGATCAATATTTGTGAAGCGGGGACGTTCGTATGCGTCCCCGCCTCACAAATGGTTTGTTCGTATGAATACAGTAACTAAGTAAGTGTACGTATTATAGCTATATTCCATCTCTGACAAAAGTATATATAACAAGTATGTTGGTCCAAAATGTATAATGTAGCATGGTACTGTAGAGAGGCGAGTTTTTACAGATTATTTACTGCGAGCTGCTGTGACTAAAGTTTTAACAAAACACATCAGTTTATCCGCACTGTCTTTCCTCTCTCCTTCATCTGCCTCACCTTTTACTCGTCTCCCCTGGCTCACAGGTTGCCATTGGCCTTTGATGGAAACACACACCCTGTGCCCCCTCTGTTACATTAATTGCCTCTGCACCCCTGTGGACACAGTATGCGTGTGTATGTGTGTGTATACAGTATAGTATGTGAGAGAACCACATGCTCAAGGTCAGAGTATGTGTATGTGTGTGTCTGTAACTGCTATCTTTGGCCTCTCTGCTGTAATTGTAAGTCCTGCGGGACCGTAACTCCGCTGCCAGCCTGCACCGGTGGGAGCTCGCCACATGCCTCACCTGTAAAAAATATAAATCGTGTTTTAATGTGGGCCACTCCGAGTGACCCGTGTCGTTCCGCGCGCGTCAGCAAACATCGCCGGGGCCGAGAAGAACGGGGGGAAAAAAAAAAAGCTGTTCAAATGATTATTTCATATTCATAGGTTCATTGTTTGATGTCTATTAGAACAAATATTAACAGTACATTATAATCGTTCTTTCATTAACTGATTTCGCAGCACGAGGTGAACCCAACAGGTCTTGTAATGTCACGCTGATATTCCATATTGACACAAAGAATGAGGAGGAGAGAGAAAAAAAGGACAGGTTTTGTAAAGCGGGCACGTACAGTACGCACACACACATATGTGTAGATACAGTGGGTTTGTTTAAGTCTCAGGTCAGCAAAGACTATTCGAGTGTGGTTACTCTGCTAGCCCGGGTGTGTTCATGTTCAACGTGCCTTTCTTCCAGACACATGATCTAGACTGGATTTGCTGTATGTTCATTCTGATATTGAATGTGTGCCCCACACACACACACACACACACACACCACTGCTGGCAGCGGGCACACTGGCAAACAGCGACACAAGCACATAATCAAAAATGACTTACCTTAGTACTGTAAGTGAGATGATTATTATTATTATTTTTTTGTCCCTTCACACTTTCTGGTTGGGAGACGTACAGTACGCTGTGGTGGGCCAGAATGTGTTGTTATGGGGATTTCTGCTGATTATGGTCTGTCGGGAGTTTCGCTGTCATTATTACTGTAAATATAGAGTGAATTTAGGTCTCTCGTACAGACCCAATGGAAATGCAGTTTATTAAAGGCCTCAGAGTCAAAAAGTGCTTCAGTCATCATTTGTAATTTGTTATGGTGTGTATAGAGTGCTGTGCAAAAGTATTTGCGCCCCTCCTGTTTATTTTATTACATTTTTCCATATCTGTTGCACTTGAAATGATTCAGATCTCCAAACAAATTGTAATATTTCACAAAGACACCGTGAGAAAATACTAACTAAATGACGAAAAAAAGACGTCCAAAGCTATCTGGTCCTATGTGAAATAGTAATTGCCCCCTTGTTGAATTTCACTTAACCGCAGCCAGACCTGCTGAATCAAGAAATCACTTAAATAGAACCGATCTGACAAAGTGAAGCACACTAAAAGATCTCAGAACACAGCACACCGTGCCGTAATCTAAAAAAAAAAAAAGGAGGAGAAACAAAGTATCAGCTTTGACTTTGGGCTCCAGCAAACCACGGTAAAAAAAATCACCGAAATTACTCCAAGAGAACAACGACAACTCATTCAGGAACTAAAGGACGCAGAAGAAGAACTGAAAATCAAGTCAGTGTTCATGATTCAACAATAAGATCGAGACTGGGGCAACAATGGCATCCAAGAGTTCCAAGGTGAAAGCCACAGCTGAACACAATTAGACAAAAGCTGAAGTTATGTGTCCCGTTACATCTGTCAAACTAACACAGCATTTAATTTTTTTAAAAATTGAAGAAAACATATGCGGCGCGGTGGTGTAGTGGTTAGCACTGTCGCCTTGCACCGCCAGATTCCCGTCTCTGTGTGCATGGAGTTTGCATGTCCTCCCCGTGCTTGGTGGGTTTCCTCCGGGTACTCCGGTTTCCTCCCACAGTCCAAAGACATGCAGGTTAGGCTAATTGACATTCCAAATTGCCCGTAGTGTGTGAATGAGTGTGTGTATGTGAGTATGTGTGTGTGCCCTGCGATGGATTGGCACCCTGTCCAGGGTGTACCCCGCCTTGTGCCCTAAGTTTCCTGAGATAGGCTCCAGGCCCCCGCGACCCTGTATATAAGGATAAAGCGGTACAGAAAATGAATGAATGAATGAATGAAGAAAACATCATACCAACAGTATGGACCTGAACGACCAGAAAATCCAGAAGCAGAATGTCCAGCCATCAGTCTGTGATCTCAAGCTCATGCGCACTTGGGTTATGAAACTCTGAGTGGCACAAAAAAAAAAAAAAAAAGGTTTTGGAGTGGTCTAGTCAAAGTACAGACTTAAATCTGATTGAGATCACTTTACACATGCTGTTGAAGCTCGGAAACCCTGCAATGTGGCTAAATTTAAACAATTCTACATAGACGAGCGGGCCAAAATTCCTACACAGTGATGTGAAAGACTCATTACCAGTTGCTGTAAACTTGATTGCAGTTGTAGATTTTAACTGGCACAACCAGTTATTACTGTAGGTTTAGGGGCAATTACTTTTTCACATAGGGCCAGGCAGATTTGGACAGCTTCTTTCTCTAAATAAATGAAATCATGTAAACATCTGAACGGTGCAAATGATTTATTGAAGGCTGTACGCGCCGTGGTTTAGAGCTCACTACAGTTGTTCACGTGAACATTCCGCGAGTGGAACACCTGAACTTTGAAAATCAACGGATGACCTGTCACCAACTTGTACACACAATCATTCACCAACACCATTTGCACATCACGGGAACTCGGCTGGGAGTAATAGTCACATCCCCCATATAGTCCTGACCTCACTCCAAGCCATTGCCACATGTTTGGACCATGAAACGAGTTCCTGGGAGGTCAGCGTTTCAGACGTGAAAACTTTCTACCTTGATGGTGTCCAAGCACTAGTGAAACACTGGGGTCAGTGCATTAGTGTAGCAGGAGATTATATAGAGAAATAAAGGGAGTTTTTACTCTCATAATCGTGTTGTTATCCTACAAAATCAAAAGTCCCTGTTTGACTTGAACACTATATATTAGTATATTAGAGGAGACAGTGTGCATGTGACGTGGAGTGTGTAAGACAGACAGTACTTCTAACGTAGATGTTTTATGTGCTTCATACAGTATGTATACTATGTGTGTTCATGAAAGTGACTTTGATCTAAAGTATGTTTCTGTGTTCATTCTTTTTTTTTTTTTTTAAGGAAAGTTTTACATTTTAAAGCAAAGCTTTCATTCTCATGCAGACCATGCTTGCAGAATTAAAGATAAGAGAATGTAGGTCAGATCTGTTTTGAATTATGCTGCCGAGTTGAAATATTGAAGGTCGTTTTGTCCTTGTGTTGTTGAATTTCTGATGTTATCTGAAACCACATTTCAAGATTTATCTAAAAAAGTTAATTTTCTTTTTCTCTTTTTATTATTTCATTTCAGGCACGGTGGTGTAGTGATTAACAGGGGTGAGGGTTCAGTTCCCGACTCGGGTCTGTGTGCATGAAGTTTGCATGTTCTCCCCGTGCTTGGTGGACTTCCTCTGGTTTCTTCCCACAGTCCAAAGACATACAGAGTAGGCTAATTTGCATTCCAAAACTGCCCTTTCTATGTGTGTATGTGTGTGCCACATTGGCACCCTGTCCAGACCTCGTGAGCCTCTATAACACTTAGAGAAGAGAAATGAATGAATCAATCAATTTTTTGTCAATCGAATCAACTCTCATATATGAAAAGGGAATACGTTTATAGATCATGAAAATTTATTATGTCAAAAATATCAGAAGTTTTCCACTATATTTCCAAATAATTTATCATTATTTAATTTAGATTTTGAGTAAATTACACTTCATACGGTATAAATACTGTGTATCTCTTGGTCTAGTTCAATACATGCATAGGGAAGACTGCTGACTTGACCGTTGCCCAGAAGACAATCATTGACATCCTCCACAAGGAGGGCAAGCCGCAGAGGGTGTGGTACTGACACATATTCATGGGAAGTGTACTAGAAAAGAAAAGCAAGGCTTGACACAAATAGGGGAGTGAGGTTGGAGTCAGTTCATGATGAGTCATAACAGATGTCTCCAAGAAAGGTGCTAAATTTGTTGCATTCCTACTATCAAGCCACTGATGAACCAAATACGTACAACATCAGAAGCATCTTACGTGGGCTAAGGAGAAAAAGAACTGGATTGTTGCTCAGTGGTTCAAAGTCGTCTTTTCAGATTAAAAGGATTTTGGAAATTTTTGAATTGACGCCCCGAATCAGGAGAGACACAAAACCTAATTTGCTTGATGTCCAGTATGAAGTTTCCACAGGTTGTGATGATTTGGGTTGCCAGGTCTTTGCTGCTAATGTATGTTCACTATGTTTTTACCAAGTCCAAAGTCAACGCAGACGTCTACCAGATGCTTTTAAAGTGCTTCCTGCTTTCATCTGCTAACAAGCTTTATGAGGATGGAGATTTCATCATCCAGCAGGCACTAACTGGTTTACTGACCCTGATATTACTGTGCCCGATTCGCCAGCCAACTCACCTGACCGAATGTAAACCCCATATAGAGTCTATGGAGTGTATTGTCAAGAGGGAAATGAGAAATACTCAACCGAACAACACAGGCGAGCTGATCAGCAATGCATGGAAATCAACTCTCCATGTCATGCAGACGTGGTGCAGTAATTCAAGCTGGACGAACTCCAACCAAGTATTAAGAGAATTTTTATTTTTTGTTTGATCCTAGGAAATATTAAAATATATTTTGAGATACTGGAATTTTTAATTTTCATTAGCTATAAGCTGTAATCATTCATTCATTCATTCATCTTCTATACCGCTTTATCCTTATATACAGGGTCGCGGGGGACCTGGAGCCTATCCCAGGAGGCTTAGGGCACAAGGCGGGGTACACCCTGGACAAGGTGCCAATCCATCGCAGGGCACACACACACACACTCATTCACATACTACGGTCAATTTGGGAACGCCAATTAGCCTAACCTGCATGTCTTTGGACTGTGGGAGGAAACCGGAGTACCCGGAGGAAACCCACCAAGCACGGGGAGAACATGCAAACTCCATGCACACAGAGACGGGAATCGAACCTGGCCGGGGAATCGAACCCAGACCCTGGAGGTGCCAGGCGACAGTGCTAACCACTACACCACCGTGCCACCATATGAAAGTTTTATTTTGTAAATTGAATTATAAAGAAAAGCTGCTGTCAATATCGATTCCTCTTATCATGTTGCCTTGACTACAAAGTGTATACAGTAGTTGTACAGGTTGCACTTTTCTCTAAATGTAACAAGAAACATCAACAAAATTAACAAACTGTAATTAAACCATATGAAATGATACCTATGAACAAAACAGTTCTGTAAAATAATATTTCCTTCAATATCCAAGACAATATTTAAACAGAGCAGTGCGCAGTCAACAACTGTCTATTCAGATAGTGGTATGAATCAGGTTTCGGATCCTGTGGGACGCTACAGCAAAGTTGTGGGAGTTCTTGCTTTTTTTTTTTTTTTAATATATATATTTATTTTTACTTTCATGCAGTCAAGAGCCAGTGGTGATATTTGAAGCTTGTGGGTGTTCTGGTGTTTGTGTCATATATTCATTTATTTATTCATCTTTAGTAACTGCTGCTGAAGCTTGGCTAAGCCTACAGTGTATTATATTGTATTAAAATAAATAAATAAATAGTAAGTTAGGGAGCAGGCAGGATTTCCTTTTGGGAGTGAATTGAATTAGATGTAATTCTTTCTAGCATGGTTGAAATTAGTCGGAATTCCTGCAGGAGTTGGTGGGAATGGACAGAATTCCTTTGGGAATGGCTGGGATCGGTTGGATTGAAACAAGTGCTTGGAATGTGGGTGGGATCGGTTAGAATTCCTTTAAGAGTGTGTGGGATTGGACTGAATTACGTTGGGAGTTAATGGGATCGGTCAGACGTCCTGTACTGTAGGAAAGAATGTATGAGGACTTTCGACCGCAGTTGCTCAATAGTTCAGGACTGGAAACCAAGAGACCACCAACTAAAGCGGACTGCAGAAACATCTTTACTGTTACACTGTTATACTGAACTTCCAGCCTTCTAATACACAGTATCAGTGCTATTCATTAATAGCCAAATGAGGATGGGTTCCCTGTTGAGGCTGGTACCCCTCATGGTTTCTTTCTATTGCCCTCTCAGGGAGTTTTTCCTTGCTACCGTCGCCCTCGGCTGATCATTACAAGATTTATATGTATTTCCTTGCAATTGAATCTGTTACGTAGACGAGTCTTTACGGCAAAAATTCATATTGCGAAACACACTTTCCCATAGGAAATAATGCAAATGCATATAATCCGCTCCAGCCATGCAAAGATATTACCAATATTATCACTTTACAAGTCTAATTATACAAAAACAATCAAAACATTTAGGAAAAAAATAAAACAAATTGAAAGTGGCTCCCTTTTCTTCTTGCTACTTTCCTTGATAACATTATTAGGACCCATGGTGCTCTGTCTTCACAAAATCTTGCACAAAATGCATAAAATGCAAAAAAACAAAAAAATGCAAAAAAAAAAAAAAAAAACTTACAGAAAATTTTGTAAATTTGGCTCGGCTTTCAGTTCTTATGAGGTGCTGATGTTATGAGGTTTCCCTGTATATAAATACAATTGAATTGAATTGTACACACATGTGAAACAAAGTCTATTAAAGACAAAACCTGTAAAACTGGTCTAAGGGAGAAGAAAACCCCCAGTAAAACTGAATATTTGTTTGTGCTGACGAAACAAGTTTTTTTTTGTTGAGAAAACTAATTACCCATATGAGGCTACATTTCACACATTTACTTTTAGGCGCACAATTAAAATGCATGTGGTTGTTACACACACACACACACACACACACACACACACACACACACACACACACACACACACACACACACACACACAAAACAATAAAATCCAGTTTTCATTTTGTAAATAAAATTGTCTAAATTGTGAAAATATGTTATTTAGTGGCTCTGGGTTGTTTTTTTTTTTTTTTAATCCAATAACGACAGCAGGACAGGAAAGTGCCGAACGCTACAATTGTAATAAGAGCTAATTTTTGATGACACTACAGTGAGCAAGAACGTTATTGATTTAAAAAAAAAAAAAATACTTTAAAACCTGAAGTTGATCCCCAGCTTCTGAAAATGAAAGTGCTTATGTTTCATTTTTGCTGACTTGGTTTACAAGAAATAAAAAGTTTTATGACATTTTTATGACTTTTGGTGTCATCCAGCACCTTGTCAGAATCCGAAAGTGTTGTGCGGTATTTGTGCTGCTTTCTTAACTCTTTTGAAGCGGTTTGGAAGTCGGCAGGAAGCTGGATGACATCACTGGTCACAAAACACTGTGTTCATAATGTAACGCTACGTTACATTACAGCATTTGGCAGACGCCCTTATCCAGAGAGACCTACATTGCCTTAACCACTGCGCCACCCTGTCTTCTATTTATTTCTCGTCAGGTTACGCCATTGACGTAATGAATCCCGGATCTAAGAGTGTGTATTTGTGTACTAAGTACCGCACAGGTTTCATGTGTGTGCATGAGCGTACATGCGGGAAGGAGGTCTTGTTTGCGCAATCTGTTTCTGTGCCCCAGGCCATGTCTCCCTGTAGAGAGAGTTAACAGCAGGTGCAATTCATTAATGTGGCTTTGTGCTTCTCTTCACACGTTCGCATTAGCGTGAGCCGAGCTTCGCGGCATCGCAC
The DNA here is from genome assembly GCA_030522415.1 of Channallabes apus. Taxonomy (NCBI): domain Eukaryota; kingdom Metazoa; phylum Chordata; class Actinopteri; order Siluriformes; family Clariidae; genus Channallabes; species Channallabes apus. The sequence continues at coordinate 29,497,554 of CM060119.1, read as the reverse complement.
ACTGACATCGTCACTGTTGCAGCCTTTTGCTCCGGCTCTACAGAGGTGTACACATCCTTTTCTTCCCATCTCTGATTTAATTTGCTTCCAAAGAAATGAAGATTATAAGGCATTATAAGGTCTGGAAAACGCACAGGGTGGAGGATGCTGATCTGTAACCTGTTGGAGTCGGGGAACGTGAATAGTTGGAGCTATAAAGCTGCAGGAATGCTTAGATAACAAGCTCACACACAGCGTTCTTGGCAAGAGAGTTGTTCTGGTCATCATTATTGCAACACACATACACACGAAGCATGACTTGGACTGCTGGATGATCTGCGGAGAGAGAGAGAGACACACGAGAGAATCACTCTGACCATGCTTTAACAGGCTTCATTTAAAATTATTCTTTAAAATTAATGCTTACATTCACTTCTGTATCGCCTCCTGTTTTCGTTGGAAAATATTCAGGAAGCATTTTGAGCCAAATTAAATGATCATCCAATAGGCTTGCACTTCCAACCGTGGTGCCTTTGACCATGAGGGAGCTCAAAAAACCAAACAAAACAGTAATTTGCATATAATACAAGTCTGTCCCCTACATATGAACATTTGAGTTACAAACATTCGAAGTTAGATCACATGTCTGGCGTACATCGTCATGTGTGCAGCGTGATTCCCATGATGTTCCAACGCAAACATAAAAGATGGAAGTTTTCTTGTTGTTATTCGGCTGCTCCTGGAAAAGGGTTGCCACGGCTGACCATCCGGTCACACATGCAAGCTTGGCGCAGGTGTTATGCCGGATGCCCTTCCTGACGCAACCCTCCCATTTTATCCGGGCTTGGGAGGTTTTTGGCATTGGTTGGGAATCGAACGCGGGCCTTGTGCATAGCAGACAAAAAAAACGACCAATGAACCCTAAAACTAAAAACAATTGAAAAAAATGGAGCGAGGTGAAAAGATGCCAGACATTGCTCGTTCTTTTAAAATGAATCGTTTAACCATCGGCACGATTATAAAGAACAAGGACAAGTTCATGGAACATGTTAGTTTTATACTTAGGTTAGTATCCTAGTATCTAGACAATGTTTGTTGGACTTATGAACAAACTGGACTTATGAACGTACTCTCGAAATGAAACTCGTTCATAAGTAGGGGACTTGCAGTACTGTACAATTTTAACCAAGTTAACCGCATATAAATTAATGCTCACACTCCAAGAATTATAAAACAACTACAGTAAAGTTCCATTTTCATTTTGGTAAACTTGCTTTAATTTCCTCTTTCTTCTTCTTCAATGTTTACCGAAGACACTTCCACCATTACAGCTCTACAATTGCTCTCCATTCCATTTCACAGAAGGCACAGTATGCACTCTCAACATCACACTCGGCTTGTAATTTCTAAAGTAAACTTGAAAGGAAACAGACTGTAATGATGGGGGGAAATTACTTTTTAGCAAGTGAAATCATCTTGAACTCAGGTTTAGTCTCCATTCTTCAACGTATTATTTAATTAAAACCAAATATAAGATTATTAAGCTTATTCATTAATTCATTCCTTCATTTCCTATACTGCTACAGGGTCACAGGGAGCTAGAGCCTTTCCAACGAGACTTAGGGCACAAGGCATAAGCTTGTTAGGGGGGGGGCAGATTGGGCTGTTTGGGTGTGCCCTATGATGTACAGTATTGGCACCCTGTCCAGGGTTTACCCCGCCTTGTGCCCTAGGTCACCTGGGATAGGCTCCAGGCCCACTGCAGCCCTGTATACAGGATGAAGCGGTATAGATGATAAGTGAGTGAGAACTCAATCAAATCTAATCCAAAAATCGAGATAAATGTAACTATATTCACGGTATTTTCACATATTAAGATGTCATTTGCAGTGTGTGGGGGGGGGGGAATCTTTTGCCTTGAATGCTGGTTTTTGCTTCTTTAAACTTCTTCGTCCATCTGTGCACATCAATAGTGTCTTCTCCACAAACATTCTGTAGCGCAGCGGGAGACCATCAACTGCAGCTACTGTAAAAGGATTTCTGAAGATGATCCGGGGTTCGAGGATGGAGCAAACGCATGGCTTTTGATGGAGACTATATTGCGTAATACGTGCAATTTGAAAGACTTCTGTCTGTTAATAAAAAGAATTATGTCCACTCTTCATTACTTTTGGTACAGCCCTCGTATTACGCCCAGGTGGTCATGGAAACCAAAGCATAATATGCAGAAATATTTTGTATTCGAAGTATATTTCATCCAGACATTTCACCACTGCAGCCTCCCCAATAGTGGAGAAGCAAAGCGAATAAGAATTTCGAAGGACTTGCACCACACTAGGCGGTACACACATACCTCACACTGCTGCTTGAGACATACTGTACCAGTTCGTTCACGTATCCTCCCCTCTGATGAAGTATCACGATGCAGATGATGAAAGACGATGTCATGGCAAACGGAACCGACTCGCGCACACACCGTCTGATTCTGTCCTCCTTCAATGCGCTGGCATTCTTAATCAAGTGTCAGATCTTATTTTCCCTAATTTATGATATTAGAGTTTGTTTTGATTGTGTTCATATTTAATAATTCTCCAGTTTGATAGCATTATTATGAAATGACTGGCTTTCACAAATGTTTGTTTATATTTGGCCGTGTGTCCGGAATACACAGTTGGCAGTGTACATGACAGTTTATAGAAAAGTTCAGGAACTTTTTTTTTTCCAGTTTTTTCTTTATGCTTACAGATTATGTGATTTGAAGAGAATTAATTGATGTGTAAATTAGCTAGTCTCTTTACGCGTACATTTACACACACTTGATCGCTTTTATGAACAATTCATAATGCCTATTCATAACCCGTTTTATATCTTATTCAAGACTTTTCTTTTTAATTACAGAAAGTATTAGTACATTTTTAATTATTAGCAAAATGCCCTTTAGAGTAAACTCAGTTCATGTAATAGGATTATTTATAAATATACAGTACGGCGCAAACGTCCTCCCATCATTTCTTTATGCTTTACTTCCAAAGAGCCAGAATGTTTTTTTTGTTGTTGTTGGTATTTTTAAGTTTTAATGTCATGAGGAATAGTTCTTCAAGCTTTGTGATTTATTATTATTTTTTTTGTCTATTGTCAGTCCAGTCCTTGTACCTGAGCAGTTTTAGATGAATATCTTTTTTTGCTTGTGTTAAGCCACACAGTGACCTATGAATCATTTAATAATAATAATAATAATAATAATAATAATAATAATAATATATCTGCTGAATTCTAAGGTTATTGTATCTTTAGATACTTAGTTTTTATTTAATCTGCCTCAATTGATTTAATTTAATATGAAGAAATTAGTTTTGGATTAAGACCTGTGCATAGAACTACAGATGGTTAGATGGTTTCAGGCATCATAGACTGGTGCAAATTAATATCACTCACTCACTCATCGTTTATAACGCTTTATCCTCTACACAGGGTCGGGGGCCCCTGGAGCCTATCCCAGGAGACTTAAGGCACAAGGCTGGGTACACCCTGGACCGGGTACCAATCCATCGCAGGGATTTTGAGAATGCCAGTTAGCCTAATCTTGATGTCTTTGGACTGTGGGAGGAAACCAGAGTACCCATAAGAAACCTACAGTACCAAGCGCATGGAGAACATGCACACAGCACCCACACAGAGATATGAATCAAGACGGAAATTGAACCTGGACCCCGGAAGTGCAAGGTTCACTGGTTTTCCTTCTTTGGTTTAGGATTCCTGACCACTAAAGACCAGAAATCAATGTATATAATAATAATATTATTATTATTATTTTTATATTAATAATTCACCAATAGTGAGCAAAAAAGCATCTCAGAATGCACAACATCTCAAACCTGGATGAGCTACAACAGCAGAAGTCCACATCAGATTTTTCCCCTGCCAGCCAAGAACAAGAATCTGAAGTGGCAGTGGGCACAGGCTCAGTATTTAATGTTAATTATAATTCCATCTGTGTCCAGTTGTCCACTGTTTAGTTGCACAATAAATATATCTGACTTGAAGAGGTCTTACAGTTACAATGACAGATCAGATCCGTCCTTTACGTAGAACTTAAAGATCTGTTGTAACATAGTTAAAAAATATGCCAGAACCCGAATGCTACCAAGACTTGGGCAAGAAGTTCATTTGGATGTAATTGGCAGTACAGCGGTACTGAGCTCACTGGCTGAATAAGAAGAAAGTGTCCTCAAGAAATCATCAACTTTTCATAGAGTTGACCTCTGGCTGGAAGGAAGCCACTTCCGTGTTAGACTTTCAGAGAGCTTTTGGGGAAATGGAAGTAATTATCTGGTGAGGCATTGAAAGCCATTTGGTTTAGTGCCAAACATACTCTTATTGCTACTGTAGATTTGGCAGTAACCAAATACATCCCAGAACAGGTAACATAATTCCTATGATCTAGCATGTTGGTCGTAGCATCATCGAGGGTTACTTTTTGGCAGCATTAGCTGGAATGCTTGTTGACATCTCAGGTGACATGGTTGGAAGCAAATATAAGCAAAGTGTTTGGGGAGAAATAGCATAAAAAAATGTAAGTTGAGGTTTCAAAATTGCTAAGTTAAAGCATAGAATTAAATCCAGATATTTATTGTGTGTTATGACATGAAAATTGTTGTACACCAACATCATTCATCTAATTTGGCAGAGCAGGAGAAAACATGGAGGAATGCCAAAATCTAAAGGTGCTGTGTTTTTACTCGAGTATTTTCCCCCATGCGATCCTTTTTTTTTTTTTTTTTTTACTTCCTCTTATTATACTTGTTGATTAAAAAAAACTTTACGCTTTACTCTATTTTTTTACTCCCAAAATTTGAATGAGAGACTTTTTACTTTGGTGATCACACAAAAGTGCATTGATTTTCAAATCTGAACAATTGTTGTCATTCGCACCATACAGTATAATGACTGAGCTACACCCACAGAAGAACAGAAACACATGATTACATACACCAATCCAACCAGTCTAAGTTTACAGAATGGTTGCTTCACCAAAGTGATTGACAGTTACCTGGGTAACTGATCCTGCCCACTTGGTCTCTGGGCTTCAGATTCTTCTGGATCCTTCTGGAACATACTGTACCATGTTGTATTCTGTATGCAAACGGTATGCCGATGTTGAATTGTGCGAATTATACAGGATAGCACGAGTAAGAACTAGCTAGCTAATGCCTCTTTTCCACTGCACAGTACGGCACGACACGGTTCAGTTCAACTCACTTCGGTTTGGCACAGTTTGGCTCGGTTTGCGCTTCCACTGCAGTTTAGTAACGCTTTAGAGTGGGCGGGATTATTCACGTGTCGTTATAGTCACGGCGCCGTTCCTGCCATGACGTCATCGTAAACGCGCCACAAACAAACACACAACAATGTAGCATATCGACGGCATGGTGTTCTTCATTCTCGGCATGTGGATGTTTTTAACAGCGAGACGAAGGAGTTTGTTTCAAAAGAGGCTGATGGCAGCCAAAGAAAATGTTTGGTTAATACAAAAAGGTGTGTTTGATCCTTCTCTGGCTGTTCTAAATATAGCGCTTCTGTTGTGTCTCGGTGACGCAGTAATGACGATTTTCTCCGGCCAATCAGTGACCAGCAGAGTTTACACGTCACGTTTTGGTAACGGTTCGGCGCACTTGGAACCTCGGCTGAGGTGGTACTAAAAAAAGGACCAGGTACCAGGTACTGTTCCCAGTGGAAAACCCCCCAAAAGTGAGCTGAACTGAACCGTGTCGTGCCGTACTATGCAGTGGAAAAGCGCCATAAGTTATGAAAGAAATGAAAGACACTAACAATGTTGCTTTTCATTCAATTAATTAATGTGAAATCTTGTTGCTGTTAATCCCAACTAAACTCGCTAATTCATGTTATCACCGGCATCAACTTCGAATGTGGTTAAAATACAATTTATCAGTGACTCCACTGGATCTCCAGAAAAAAATCAGTTTGTTTGTGATGTACTTGTTCTTTTGTACTTATATTTTATAGCAGGTACTTACTGTAGTACTTCAACATTCAGTACTTATACAGCCATGGCCAAAAGTTTTGAGAATGACACAAAGATTAATTTTCACAAAGTTCTACTGCTCCAGTGTTCTTGTATGTTTTTTGTCAGATGTTACTATGGTATACTGAAATATAGTTACAAATATTTTATAAGTGTCAAAAGCTTTTATTGACAATTGCATTAAGTTTATGCAAGGGATCATTATTTGCAATGTTGACACTTCATTTTCAAGACCTCTGCAATCCTGGAATGCTACAGTATCAATCAACTTCTGGTTCACATCCTGAATAATGACGCAGCCCTTTCTTTCATAATCGATTTTGTCAGAATTCAAGATTCAAGATTCTTTATTTGTGAGTTCTTGTTTGTCCACCCGTCTCTTGAGAATTGATAAGTTCTCAATGAGATTACGGTCTGGTGAGTTCCCTGCCCATGGAGCAAAATTTCGATGTTTTGTTCCCTGACTGACTTACAGTAATTATCACTTTTGCCTTGTAGTACTCAATGTGCTGGAAAATGCATTGTTCATCACCAAACTGTTCTTGGATCGTTGGGAGAAATTACTCTTGGAGGATGTTTTTGTACCATTCTTTATTCATGGTTGTGTGCTTAGTCAAAATTGTGAGTGAGCCCAGGCTGAGAAGCGACCCCACACATGACTGATCTCAGGATGCTCTACTGTTGGCATGTTACAGGAATGATGAGATAGCGAAATGCTTGTAATTATACTTCAGTAAAAAGATCTAAAAACACAGAAAATGAATTTAATTTGCGTAATTTAACTAAAACTTTTGTCCACTTGTAGTGGACTACATTATTTTATCCAAGAACTTGTATAGTATTTTTACTTAAGTAAAACCTTTGCACACATGAATCAACTTAAATACTGTATGTATTTGATGAAAAAAGACAATTTACACCGATGGGGTGAATATTTCTGCAAACATCTAAATACTTTATTTTTATTTAATTTCTCTGTAGAGTATCACTTATAAAAAGTAAATAAATAAATAAACAGAAGGTCCTCACTATTTACACTTCTCCACCTCGCTGAATTTCTTGGCCAGTTTCTATTCATTAGTTCGGCTAGTTTTGGTCCCATAATAAATCACAGCTATCAGCCGGGGAAGGTGAAAACTATCAAGTGCCTCCTCTGAGACTGTTGAAGCCAGCCAAAAGCATCATTTCTAACTGCTGATCATGTTGCTTCACAGGGCTGTGGGTGTACGCAACACACTCGGAGGACAGCATGATCTGCCCTTCTCTGAATGAATCGGATTGATAAGGGATTAAATATTACCCCTGCCACCCAGAAAACATGGCCAATTTTGGTCTTTTGGACTCCGGCCCATGAAGGTTTGTGGCATCGTTGTGATTTAAAGTGTGTTTTTTTTTTATATTGCACATTATTGCTTAAAATAATATACTTTTTCCTATGGATATTTATAAAAAGACCATGAAAATCCGCTTGGAACAATGTCTGAAACAGGAAATGACAAACACAGAGGGACAACTAAAGCTGGACTCTACCCTTGGTGTATTGTGTAAGCAGGGATTTATTTTTCATTCAAATCAAATGGCTTTCATTCCTATTTCAAGCCGTTCCAGCTGGTACAGTGGACAGTGAAATGAAACCACCACACATGACTAAATTATACTATAACACCTGACTACAGAAAGTGCACAAGTGTGTGTAAACAGTGCAATTACTACTAACGTCATCATGTTCTCATCTCATCCCCCCACTTCTGTTCACCCCTAACAATTTAATTAACTACAAATGAACTGATTTCATTATTCAAGTCCATTTGTTTTGGTGTTCAGTGGAATTAAAGGATTTTACACTGTCATGAGCCTAATCTCTGCACTGGCCTCAGCGTTACAGAAAGACAATTACCTGTTTTTGAAAACAATCTCTTTCTTTTACCCCGTGAGCTTCCTGGGTGAGCGAAGAACCTGTGTGCTGCTATTTTTCTCCAGTGGTTCCCGATGCAACACATGGAGTCTCACTGTCCTGGGCATTCGCTGTTCTTGCTGCTCTTACACACCTGATCTGAACTATTTAACAGCCCAGTCTGAATTGCGAAATAACTTAAGTAGTCAGTGGAGAAGAATCCAGGCCCAAGATTATAAAGCAGTGGTGTGTGACTGAGGCCCATCACTGCTTTAGCTTTTGCTAATAGGCTGTTCATTCCCCCTGAGTGATGCACACTATTCGGCATCTCTATGCCAAGTACATTACATTAGGAAATTCCCAGGTCCATAAATCAATCACAAGAGTTAGAGAGCAAGTTAAAAAAATCGGAATGAGTAAATTAAATATACGAAGCGGGATGTTCAAGTCAAACGGAGACGTGTGGTGAAATTTCAAGACATCAAACACAGTACAGTGATGAGCTGCAGTAAAACATTTGAATGGTGCAGATGTTAATTATAGTTAAAACATAATCATAATGATGATCACTGGCAGCACCAATGTCACCTTGCACCTACAGGGTCTGGGTTCGATTCCTGGGCAGGTTTGATTCCCGTCTCTGAGTTTCCATGTTCTCCCCGTGCTTGGTGGGTTTCCTCCAGGTACTCCGGTTTCCTCCCACATGTACAGTAGGTTAGGTTAATTGGTGTTCCCAAATTACCTGTAGTGTGTGAATGAGTGTGTGAGTGTGTGCATGTGTGTGCCCTAAGATGAATTGGCACCCTGTCCAGGGTGTACCCTGCCTCATGCTCTAAATCTCCTGGGATAGGCTCCAGGCCCACCATGATCCTGAATACAGGATTAAGTGAGTATAGACGATGAGGGAGTGATAATTGGCAGCATGTTAGTTTAGTGGTTAACACTGTCGCCTTGCACCTCCAGGATCCGGGTTTGATTACATGTTCTTCCTGTACAATCCTGACCTCGAGGAGTTCCTGGGAGGCCAGCGTTTCTTATGTGAAGCAGGCAGTCCGATCATGACTCCGGCATACTGAGAAAACTTTCTACCTGAATGGTATCCAAGCACTAGTGAAACACTGGGATAAGTGCATAAATGTAGCAACGGATTATATAGAGAAATGAAGCGAGTTTTTTCATCTTTAGTTCTACAAAATCAAAAAGTCCTGGTTTGACTTGAATGGCCCTTTTATATATTATGAGTCTGTGAAGACAGTCTATGCAATTAACATTCGGATACTGCCAAAGTTTCTCAGTATTGTGCACACAGGAAGAAAAGAATGCTGAAATAGATCAAAAAGAGCCCGGTTTTAATTGAATGTTTACAGTTATCTTCTCTTTTTTTCTTTTCTTTTCTTACCCATTTCATTGGGAGGCCACAGTGTTTGTCTCTAACTTAATGATTTTTCAGTTGTGCATTAGGATGTTTCATTTGAGTGTTGCATTAATTTTAATGTACCCCAGAATCTGATAACAAATTAGTTTTTAATGAAATATGCCAATGCATACCAAGCACCTCCTAACTAATTGGATGTTTTTGGGTGCAGGGTTTAATAAGAAAACATTAGGAGGAGTGAGAGAGAGAGAGAAAAAAAACAGACTGTTGCATGTGTCTGTATGTCTGGGTATGTCCATGTGTAAAAAAGAAAGATAGGGGGAAAAAAATAGACTTCTAGGATGTGGGAGGGAGAACGCGAGCATTGTGCTAAATCTCTGATGAAGGTATGAGGCTGAAAAGCCAGATAAAGGAAATTTGTCATTCTTATCTTCGTCTTTTCAAAGTTCTTTCAGTCTCCGACCCCACTTCACCCCGCTTCCTTCACCGTGCAAATGTTCAGCTGGCACTTGAACACAAGTTTCACACTTCAGTAGAAGCTGTGGAGGTTTGGGACCTTAACAGAATATACAGTACATCTACAGTGCATTCATAAAGCAAACAGAGCCTTTAGTTCTACGCCAAAGTTTTACTGCAACATTGGTGGTTTTATTGTTTACAGAATTATTAATTCATGCATTCATTTTATACATTATTACTGTAAATTCATACATATTTTATTCTTCTCAACTTGCCAAGGGTCATGGGAAGCCTGGAGCCAATTCCCAAGAGACTTCAGGCATGAGGCGGGGTACACCATGGACAGGTTGCCAATCCATTGCCGGACACACACACACACACACACACACACACACACACAGAGATAGATAGTTGGATGGATAGATAGATAGATAGATAGATAGATAGTCAGATAGATAGATACTCAGATAGATAGATAGATAGATAAATAGATAGTCGGATGGATACAGTAGATGGATAGATAGATAGTCAGATAGATAGATAGATAGATAGATAGATAGTCGGATGGATACAGTAGATGGATAGATAGATAGTCAGATAGATAGATAGATAGATAGATAGATAGTCAGATAGATAGATAGATAGATAGATAGTCAGATAGATAGATAGATAGATAGATAGATAGATAGATAGATAGTCGGATGGATACAGTAGATAGATAGATAGATAGATGGATACAGTAGATGGATAGATAGATAGTCAGATAGATAGATAGATAGATGGATAGATAGTCAGATAGATAGATGGATAGATAGTCAGATAGATAGATAGATAGTCAGATAGATAGATAGATAGATAGTCGGATGGATACAGTAGATGGATAGATAGATAGTCAGATAGATAGATAGATAGATAGATAGATAGATAGATAGTCAGATAGATAGTCAGATAGATAGATAGATAGATAGATAGTCGGATGGATACAGTAGATGGATATATAGATAGTCAGATAGATAGATAGATAGATAGTCAGATAGATAGATAGATAGATAGATAGATAGATAGTCGGATGGATACAGTAGATGGATATATAGATAGTCAGATAGATAGATAGATAGATAGTCAGATAGATAGATAGATAGATAGATAGATAGATAGTCGGATGGATACAGTAGATGGATAGATAGATAGATAGTCAGATAGATAGATAGTCAGATAGATAGATAGATGGATAGATAGTCAGATAGATAGATGGATAGATAGTCAGATAGATAGATAGATAGATAGATAGATAGATAGTCGGATGGATACAGTAGATGGATAGATAGATAGTCAGATAGATAGATAGATAGTCAGATAGATAGATAGATAGATAGATAGTCGGATGGATACAGTAGATGGATAGATAGATAGTCAGATAGATAGATAGATAGATAGTCGGATAGATAGATAGATAGATAGATAGATAGATAGTCGGATGGATACAGTAGATGGATAGATAGATAGTCAGATGGATAGATAGATAGATAGATAGTCGGATGGATACAGTAGATGGATAGATAGATAGATAGATAGATAGATAGATGGAGTAAAGCGGAAATGGAACTGTATGGGTCTCTTGTTTGTGTGTAAGGAAAATAATTTTGTGTGCATGGAAAATTTCCTTGTTTCTATTGTTTCTTCTTCCATTTTCTATTGGCCTGTCTTTCCCCTATTGTGACCTCATACAAGAATCCCCCGTCCCTCGGCATGAGGCTTGGTTCTGCTGTTTTCTTTTTAGGGGTGTGGCTCAGCAGATGCTCAGGTGCGTTAGGAGGAAAAGTGATATAAAGAAGGTTAAGAGAGTGCATTATCTTAGGCGCATTTCAGCTGGAGCCTTAACACACACTTTGGGTGAGCTCTAAACATTATGATGATGATAAAAAGTGAGACTTTATAGTTCCATTATTTCACTCCTCCTGCAAGTGCACTGTTTTGGTGTTTATGTAAATGAGCTCTTGCTGAGACACACCCCTCCAGGGAACAGCAGAGATGAGCAACAAGCCGGAAGAGGAGAGTCATCTTATATGAGGTCACAATGGGGGTGTGGGGGGGGGGGGTTCTAATTGGTTAATATACTACAAATGAAAAAGATCAAGAAATGTTTTTAACTACAGTAATTGATGTCTAAAATGACTAAAAAGTTAAATTTAAAATTAAATTGAATAATAGCTCTCCTTTAATTTCTTATTCTATTTTAATATTATCATTCAGTTCTTGATTAACGGTGTTCAGTCCACCATGATCATGATAATATAGACTACCCCTGATGTTCTCACCATTCCTTGTATAGTAGCTAAAGCTTTCACTCTCCGCTTCCTCTCTGCTTTCCTTTCGCTTTCTTCCTGCATCAATCATAGTCGTATATACAGTATTTCTCCTTCCCCGGTCTCTTCCTTTTAAATAATCTCTGTGCCGAGGTTTAAATAAAAACAGTGGACTGGAAGGAGCCAAAAGTGGAGAAGCAAACGCCTGCACTAAGTCACTGCTGCACGCTCATGATATGACAGAGTGTTCGGGTTGATCCATTCACTCCTCCCTTTGTGCCAAGGATAGAACAGGCTGTGCCAAGTGTGAAGACCACACGCTGTGTTCCATCCCTTTTTCCCCCTCCTGTCTCTTTACCCCATCTATCTGGAGTCTCCGACATCATGGATTATAGCTTTCTCAATAATTATTAATGATCGCATTCATCAGTTTGTCTGTGAGATTGCAGGAAATTGTGTAAGTTTGTAAGGGAATGCATTTTCATTTTCTAACTGTGTTTTATTTGGCCTGTTTAACCCTGTGAAGCCTGTCGTAATATTACAACGTTAATTTTAGCTCGGCTAAAATAAACCTGCGTGTTTGTTTTTTTTCCCCCTCCTTTAAGAGCACGTTCATATAACTAATAGGTCCTGTTGGTCACCCTCGCCTTGTGACTTTTCCTTGAAGCACATCATCTTGTTTTGCTGGACTGGATGTGATTCAAGTAAGTAAAATTGCTGTTTTATTTGTGATCAGTAATATGTTGTAATTGTAGTCTCAGAGTAGGAAAATTTGCTGGTGTATCTTTCACATAATGTTAATAGAAATATACTGTTAGAAATGTTTTTCTTCATTGTTACTGTACCATTTAGTTAAAAATCAATATCATAAGCGGCACAGTGGTGGAGTAGCCTAGCACCTAGCTTTGTAAAGCACTGTCGCCTTGCACCTCCTGGGTGTTCGATTCCCAGCCAGGTTCGGTTCCCGTCTCTGTGTGCATGGAGTTTGCATGTTCTCCCCGTGCTTGGTGGGTTTCCTCCGGGTACGCCGGTTTCCTCCCACAGTCCAAAGATATGCAGATTAGGCTAATTGGCGTTCCTAAATTGTCCGTAGCGTGTGTGTGTGTGTGTGTGTGTGTGCCCTGCGATGGATTGGCATCCTGTCCAGGGTGTACCGTGCCTCGTGCCCTAAGCCTCCTGGGATAGGCTCCAGGCCCCTGCGGCCCTGAATACAGGATAAAGCGGTATAGAAGATGAGTCAGAGTGAGTGCTGTTGTACTGAATATCAGCACGGCTGTTATGATGGCAACAGACTGAAATACTGTAGGGTGATGCCACAAATGTTCATATTGTACCTAACCATGAATTTGGGGTACTTCTGGGAAATTCCCAGATTTTTCCAGAACCAATTTTGAGACACAATTTATCCATCTTATCTACACTGCTTTTCCTGTACAGGGTCACGGGGGCCTGGAGCCTATTAAAAATGAAAATTTTCTTTGTTACATACACAGTTATACACAGTATGATAGCAAGTGAAATGCTTACATGTCCACTGATGACCTAAAGCATTAAAAATAAGAAAAGTAGAGTGTTCATTAAGAATATACATTATGAAACAAGAGAATATTTTGTTACAAATTAGAAATATAGAAAAAACTTATATAAAAATTTACATTATGTTCAAATAATACAATGACAAAATACTACAAAATAAAAAATATAATAAAATAATAAAGTTTTTTTTTATTTATTCCAGGAGACTTAAGTTGCAGGGATGCCAATCAATCGCAGGGGGCAAACAGACACACTACAGGCAATTTGGGAACGTCAACCGACTTAACCAGCATGTCTTTGGACTGTGGGAGGAAACTGGAATATCCTGTGGAAACCCACAAAGCATGTCGAGAACATGCATAGCATCATCTCCGATAGCACATATTGAGCCTAGTGATCTTAGATCTTGGAAAAAAAAAAAAAAAAAAAAAATGACAGGCTTAGAATACTCCCATGACCCATTTCCATACTAAGCTAATGTACATGCGCTTTCACAGCTTGAACCATAATTGTTTCACACGAATCCTTGATTTAGACTTTCACCTCTTTAGCTTTAATCTAAGAAGCTCAGGAGTGTGATTCTTTGTAACTGGAGCACACCATCCTGGTTGGTCCTTCTAAACAGGGAACCGTTGCAGGTCCAAGATCTCTAGACACACTAGATACATTCGGTCCAGCACTGCCTCCTGAAGTCAGCGTATATCCAATATATTCCTCAAAATTATCTTTATCTGGCATTATCATTAACACAAAGTTGGAATCGAGACGAACTGGAATGCAGCCAGACCTCCTCGTCTAACATCGGTGTCGTCTGATCTTACTATTGCTCTTACATGCAGATGAATGAACACAAATTCCCAGAGCCATCAACTAGTGGAAAACCTTCTTACGAGAGTGGAGCTTATTTAAAGTGTGATAGATTCTGTGAGGGTGGCGCGGTGGTGTAGTGGTTAGCACTGCCGCCTTGCACCTCCAGGGTCTGGGTTCGATTCCCCGGCCAGGCTCGATTCCCGTCTCTGTGTGCATGGAGTTTGCATGTTCTCCCCGTGCTTGGTGGATTCCTCCGGGTACTCCGGTTTCCTCCCACAGTCCAAAGATATGCAGGTTAGGCTAATTGGCGTTCCTAAATTGCCCGTAGTGTGTGATTGGGTGTGTGAGTATGTGTGTGTGCCCTGCGATGGATTGGCACCCTGTCCAGGGTGTACCCCGCCTAGTGCCCGAAGTCTCCTGGGATAGGCTCCAGGTCCCCCGCGACCCTGAACACAGGATTAAGCGGTATAGAAAATGAATGAATGAATGAATGAATAGATTCTGTGTCCAAATACTTTTGCCTGAACAGTGTACATATGATCCTTTTATTGCCTCTATAGGCTGATAGATTTAGTGGTTACGATGAGTGCAGCAAGCATCGTTGTTGTCGTTGTGTTTTTGTGCTCATGGTTTATTGGCCATTTCGCTTTTTGCTTCACTGGCCAGGCTCCTTTGCACCCCTACTGATTGCACCAAAGACCTTGAGGTCTAACGATGTTAGTCTAAAATTGGACTGAAATGACCACTGTGCTCTTGCCCCAATGCATGTACCAATGCCGGTGATAAAATGTCACCCAAGACGAGCCCTACTAATGATACAAGTCGTATGCAGCTCTGAAGGCTTGAATGTCCCCCTGCCGTGTGTGTGCGTGAGTGAATTCTTCTGGAGACAACAGTGGAGACTGGATGCACATTAAAAGAATATGAATGCATCGTTGACGGATGTCCACTTGTATTCCAGTGGACAATTTGTGCGAGTTTGAGTTTTCATGATAGGCTTCATGTCTATTTTTTTCCTCCCTCTCAATAATTATTAATGATCACATTTGGCGGTTTGACAGTTAAACCACCCCATCCCTCCCTCTCTCTCTCTCTCTCTCTCTCGTGCTCTTTCCTTTTCCTTTCTGTGAACTGCTTTCTCTAGATTTTCCCTCAAGATTGTGTGATGAGACTGCAGCGGCCCATCACTGAGATGAAGAGTCCACTCCGTCACATGACAAAAACACACACACGCGCACACACAGCCCATCATCCACAGAGGTATTATGGGTAGACTTCAATTATATTGTGATAGTACAGATCAGGCTTTGCTTGGTGGCGGACGTCTTGTTTGTGCACGTGTTGGATTAATACCTGGTTTAACACTTTAGGAGCGTCTCACTTCACTTGTTAAAAAAATCGCGGTATCTGTGCTTCCATGCATTGCGTGTTTTTATTATATTCCCCTAAATAGTGTAAGGAGCAACATGATGTCTTTCAATTATAATAAATTAATTAGTCTCAGATAGCTTTTATATAAATGCGTGCACATTTCCTAACCAGTGGATCGAAAGGGATTTACTAATACCTGTTAAATTCTCCAGGCATATTCTATAAACGGGTTTTCTTGTAGCTCGTCCAATGAAACAGATAATATTACGGCCATTTAGACATGGATCTTTCACTTTCCGTTCCATAAAACTGTGCATAACTTCCTCGATCTAATAAAGCAGCATTTATATGATATGGCATTTCCATTAATTCCAGTATGTTTATTTATATAGCTGCCAACACCCACAAGCAGCAAGAGCAATTAAGCCTGCACCTCTGTAGATAAATACGACATGACGGCACGCAGAGCCGAGGAAGCTATCTGTTAGGATCCAGAACAATAATTCATGCAGTTATAGTCTTTGATTGGTATGTTTGTAATCTGCATTTTATTTACATAATTTGGGCTCATTTCACTGGCATGCGGTCTGGCATGTGATAAATGTAATTGACTCGCACCACGGTGCTTGTCTCTTTGAGATTTCAGCCCGTCCCTGTCCTGATTAGCTCCTTTTTTAAAAAATTTTATATAAGTCTTTTCTTTTTCCCCCCTTCACTTTTTCATTTTTATGCTCTTTTATTCAACTTTCTGTCTGGCATTCATTTGGTGTACTACTGCTCGAGTTCAAGATGGCACTCAGTACTGGTAAGACGGAAGGAGATAAAGAGCGAGAGTAAGATTAAATGTGCATAGTGCATAAACGGGGTTAAAAAAACATCCATTTGTGAACTATTTTTAACAGGAACGAAAATGTATTTGTACAGAGTGTAAGGAGCTCGTTATACAATCATCAGGGCTGCGCGATTTGATATGAAAAAAAAAATCACATTGCAATTATTATGATGCACATTGCTATTTCGATTTAAGCTGCGTTATTTAACTCTAAGATGTTCCGTTTTATATTTTTATATTTAAACATATTTATCTAGGCAAACAGCAAATAATGGCACGAGTGTTAAAAAATTTATAAACACTAAAAACGTCTTTTCAAAAAATTTACAGCCAAAACACATTGTATTGGTGCTAAAAAGTCTCACCTTAGTCAAAAAGTAAATTCTTAATACTTCTTATCTCCATGCTTTGATTTTGTTGTAAATATGCATACACATTTATCCTTTTTTTTTTAACAGTTAAAAAGGACCATATTTGCGAACTACAATTTCACGCCGTTTTATGTACTTTAGTGTCTGTAACTTTTTTAAACTTCAGATCTTTTAATCATCTTAATTGTCATTCAGATGAAACGTGGCCAGATTAGATTTTAAGTAAAAGAGACATAACCCTGAAAAAGTGTATTATTCTTAAATAAAAAAATTGTCAAGATATTGCAACGTGAATTTGACATGGTTATGGACACTACAGATTTTTCTTTATTTTTGAGAAAAAATATATATTTTGCATGAAGTGACAATTTTTACAGGTCATATGCTTCGAGAAGTTTACAACAACTTTAGTATCAATACTCTTAAAGAAATATGAATAATTTAAATTTTAAAATGATTATTGTTTGAAACTAAACAGTATAACAATGAAAATGGCCATTTTGATGCAACCATGCATATAAAATCATCTCTCCAAAACAGCTGAAGGTAGCAACTTAAATTTTTTAGGGAAAACTTCAAGGCTGCTTAAACTTCAGAATTAGCTCATTGACACACACACACACACACACACACACACACACACACACACACACACACACACACACATTTTCTGTATTATACAGAGGTGTGAAAAACTATTTGCCCCCCTCCTGATTTCTTATTCTTTTGCATGTTTGTCACACAAAATGTTTCTGATCATCAAACACATTTAACTATATGTCAAAGATAACACAAGTAAACACAAAATGCAGTTTTTAAATGAGGGGTTTTATTATTTAGGGAGAAAAAAAATCCAAACCTACATGGCCCTGTGTGAATAAGTAATTGCCCCCTGAACCTAATAACTGGTTGGGCCACCCTTAGCAGCAATAACTGCAATCAAGCGTTTGCGATAACTTGCAACGAGTCTTTTACAGCGCTCTGGAGGAATTTTGGCCCACTCATCTTTGCAGAATTGTTGTAACTCAGCTTTATTTGAGGGTTTTCTAGCATGAACCGCCTTTTTAAGGTCATGCCACAACATCTCAATAGGATTCAGGTCAGGACTTTGACTAGGCCACTCCAAAGTCTTCATTTTGTTTTTCTTCAGCCGTTCAGAGGTGGATTTGCTGGTGTGTTTTGGGTCATTGTCCTGCTGCAGCACCCAAGATCGCTGCAGCTTGAGTTGACGAACAGATGGCCGAACATTCTCCTTCAGGATTTTTTGGTAGACAGTAGAATTCATGGTTCCATCTATCACAGCAAGCCTTCCAGGTCCTGAAGCAGCAAAACAACCCCAGACCATCACACTACCACCACCATATTTTACTGTTGGTATGATGTTCTTTTTCTGAAATGCTGTGTTACTTTTACGCCAGATGTAACGGGACACGCACCTTCCAAAAAGTTAAACTTTTGTCTTGTCGGTCCACAAGGTATTTTCCCAAAAGTCTTGGCAATCATTGAGATGTTTTTTAGCAAAACTGAGACGAGCCTTAATGTTCTTTTTGCTTAAAAGTGGTTTGCGCCTTGGAAATCTGCCATGCAGGCTGTTTTTGCCCAGTCTCTTTCTTATGGTGGAGTCGTGAACACTGACCTTAATTGAGGCAAGTGAGGCCTGCAGTTCTTTAGATGTTGTCCTGGGGTCTTTTGTGGCCTCTCGGATGAGTTGTCTCTGCGCTCTTGGGGTAATTTTGGTCGGCCGGCCACTCCTGGGAAGGTTCACCACTGTTCCATGTTTTTGCCATTTGTGGATAATGGCTCTCACTGTGGTTCGCTGGAGTCCCAAAGCTTTAGAAATGGCTTTATAACCTTTACCAGACTGATAGATCTCAATTACTTTTGTTCTCATTTGTTCCTGAATTTCTTTGGATCTTGGCATGATGTCTAGCTTTTGAGGTGCTTTTGGTCTACTTCTCTGTGTCAGGTAGCTCCTATTTAAGTGATTTCTTGATTGAAACAGGTGTGGCAGTAATCAGGCCTGGGGGTGACTACAGAAATTGAACTCAGGTGTGATAAACCACAGTTAAGTTATTTTTTAACAAGGGGGGCAATCACTTTTTCACACAGGGCCATGTAGATTTTGAGTTTTTTTTTCTCCCTTAATAACGTAAACCTTCATTTAAAAACTGCATTTTGTGTTCAATTATGTTATCTTTGACTAATAGTTAACGGTTTTTGATGATCAGAAACATTTAAGTGTGACAAACATGCAAAAGAATAAGAAATCAGGAAGGGGGCAAATAGTTTTTCACACCACTGTATGTAACATAAAAAAAAGTCAACATTAATGCTTTTTTTTTTCATGTAAATTGCAGCCTTTTGCAAATAAATAAATGTCCATATTGCAATGTCCAGTTTTTTAATGCAATTAATTGTGCAGCACAGTTAGTGATGAGAGTCATAATGGACGATCGCGATACCATATTATTACAGTACCTACGTGCTGATTTAATTTGTATTGCAATTTTGTACAGTAAGTATCACAATTTCATAAACTATATTATTGTTATATTTCTAAATTTAAAAAAAATTGTAATCAAACTCGACAAATAAAAAAAGGACGCCATGTTGTGTGAACACTTTAGAGCGCCACCTGCAGTATTATAGTGGAAAAGTAACATTTTATCATCTCAAGTGCAAACATACTGTATATAAATTTAAAAAATGATATAAATTTTTTTTTTAAGATTGTGACTTACAGATACAGCGATTGGATTGTTGTAACTACAGTGGATTTAATCAAGACAACTGTACGAAGAGTTGAATCTTTGATGCTGGAAAAATAAACGAGAGACAAAGAAATCATCGGACTTCCGTGTTGTGAGTAAATAATCAAACCAAAGATACGCCTCAAAACATGACTGTAACATCACTGAAATGAATTTTTCCCTCCAAGAATCATATTAAATGCTTATTATTTAAAAGGTATGCTATTATATTGTTTATTATTCCACACTGTGAATGCATCACTGTATTACAATCTACCAGACTTTTTACCACTGTTGCTGCAGCAGGTACAGTAGAGTTGTTGCTGTACAGCTCTAGGATACACCACTTGCTCTCTTTGGACTTTCGTATATTCTCCCTGTTTCTGCAAGGGGCTCCTCCAAGGGCTTTAGTTTCCTACCAGCTCTCAAAATCATACCTGTAGGGGAATTGACTATTCTAAATGACCCCCTAGGTGTGCTTGTTTGAAGCCCAAAAAAACAGACTGACATGCCATCCAGGACGCCATTCTCCCACCCAGTGTGTATGAATTTCATCCTTCAGCTATCCTCCTAATACTCTATCAACTGGACTTATCCTGTAAAGGGTTATAGCGGCTGGAATCTATCCATGGTGACCTCGGTGGCCTGAGGCAGCGCACCGTATACCTGAACTGCAGGGGGAAACCAGAATACCCTGAGGAAACACATCAATCACAGGGGGAACAACATAAACAACTCCATAAAAAACACACTTGAGACAAGATTAGAATTTCTATCCCTGGAGGTGTGAGGTTCCTGCGCTAATCACTAAGCCATCAGACTTTCACAGTCAGTTTTTGCCCAAAAAATCAACAGTCTAGGTCTAAAGTTAAAACTCTGGTCCTTTAATAATCATACTGTACACACTGAAGCAGATCGTGTGATTTTACCAGGTACAGTAGCGTATGCCATCAACAGATCCCCCGTCTCGATCCATTTATAGACTCCTTCTCCCATCAGACGATAATCATTTTCTGCACTTCTCCATCTGTTGGTTTTTGGGATTTATTAGTTCTATCAAAACCATGTCTTGCTCTGTCTAACGTCGATTCTTTGTCTGGTTTACGACCGCTGTGATGGATTCTGACTCGAAATCAGCCTTGCTCCTTAGTTTTCCTGTCATCTTCATGTCATGTCTCTTATTCAGGGTGACATTTTGGACTGATTATGACGTCAGTTACGTCATTCAAACCTTCATTTTAAATGGGAAACTTTAAGCGGCAGAAGCACAGAGCTGTGAGCTGTGTGTTTATCTATATATCTATGTGTGTCTGAGTGTTTTCTGTGAATCTTGTCCACGTTGCTATTGTAGAGCATTTGGTCTCGTGCACCGCACCGTGTAGATCCTGCACTCTACAGTAGGTGTCTGATGGCAGTGTGTGTGTGTGAGTGTGTGTGTGCTTTAATCTCATCTCACCGGAACACCTGAATTTCCACGTGGACCACTGGTGAGAAAGGGTGAGTCATACACACTCCTGCACATCATCATTACTGTTAGAGAGTACACACACACACACACACACACATACACGCTCACACACACACGCTCACTCACACGTGTGTGTCTGAGATGGTGAGCTGTGTTTTTCCTGTTTCCACGACGACCGCTGATGATGTAAGCCTTTTTTCCTTTTAGGCTTTTCTTTCTTTTTCTTTTTGTTCTCTCCCTTTTTTGTTACTTTTACTGTGGTAGGTCTGCTCTTGTTTTTCCAAGTGCCACTCGCTACATCAGAGCATTTCTTCTTTCTTTCCTATTTTTTTTTCAGGGTTGTTAAGCTCCCATCTTTCTTGTGATTAGACTTTCCTAATGACTCCAAAAGAGCTATAAGAGGACACTGCAGTGTCCATCACTGAGAGGATAAGAAATGAGTCGCAGAGCAAACTCGCACAGGAAAAGGCTTCAAGAAAAAAAGCCCAGACTTTTACTTCTGGTCCGTTCTTATTTCCGCATTTCGAAACATACCGAGACGGTTCAGCATGGCTTTTTCAGTCGTCATGAGCGCTGCCTGTAAGCCCTGTGTTTCCTCCAGCTCTGCCCTGTCCAATCTCCCTTATCACTGTTACCAGCTGTTCCACATCATTAGCTTTATTATATCTCATTAGGCAGTGTATGCATACTCCTTTGTTTGCCTGGGCTCTTTTCTAGAGCTAATGCTTTGAGATTGTAAACTGCGGCCTCTGCAGTTACACAGCTGGTGTTTGAATTATGCTGAAACATCCAAAAGGTGGACCAAAGGTTGGTACGATCGTAGCACAAGCTCAAATACCCAAGTTCGAGTTCTAGTCAGACCAGGACTTTTTTAGTGTGCAGAACGCTGTTATGAGAGTAAAACCTCCTGTTATTTCTCTATATAATGCATTTATCCCAGTGTTTCCATCAAGGAGCCATGATCAGACTGTGTCTGAAACCCCGGCCTCCCAGGAACTCCTTTAATGGTCCAAACATATTGAAATGGCTTGGAGCGAGGCCAGGACTGTATGGGGGATGCGGTGATAACTCCCAGCCGAGTTCATGTAATGGTAATGTGGTAGCGGTGTTGGCGAACGATTGCGTGTACAGTTCCCAGAGACCGATGTGTCTCTTCCACAAGTTGGAGACAAGTTGTCTGTTGATTTTTAAGGATCAGACGCTCCACCCGGGCGGCACAGTGGTGTAGTGGTTAGCACTGACGCCTTGCACCTCCAGGGTCCGGGTTCGATTCCCGTCTCTGTGTGCATGGAGTTTGCATGTTCTCCCCGTGCTTGGTGGGTTTCCTCCGGGTACTCCGGTTTCCTCCCACAGTCCAAAGATATGCAGGTTAGGCTAACTGGCGTTCCTAAATTGACCATAGTGTGTGAATGAGTGTTTGTGTTTGTGTGTGTGTGTGTGCTCTGCGATGGATTGGCACGCTGTCCAGGGTGTATCCTGCCTCGTGCCCTGAGTCTCCTGGGATAGGCTCCAGGTCCCCGTGACCCTGAATATAGGATAGAGCGGTATAGAAGATGAATGAATGAATGAATGACGCTCCACCCGCTGAATGTTCACAAAAAGCGACTGGATTGTCATCAAAACAAATGGATCATTCGTCATTCATGGATGTACTGTACAGCCTTCTTTTAAAAAAATTGCATCATTCAGATGTTTTACTGCGGCTAAGAGTCTCGATACCATCTTCTGTAAATGTCAATAGGTTTTACGCCTTCATTCACCAGAAATTTCATCACAAATCCTAGTTTGACTTGAACGACCTTCTCAAACTGTTAGGCTAACCCCAACTGTAACCTTATGTTCTTAATATTTTTATTGGACATTTAAAAAAAAAAATAGGATCTTGGATTTGAAAGAATATTAAGAATGAATATATTAGCATTGGGTCACTGTGTTTTTATAAAAACAGGACTTAGCATTGGCAGAATCTGAATCATACAGAATTACATTTCACATCGATCATTCAGAGATGTAAAACAAATGATATAAATATGACATGGATACTTGTTTATTGATGAGTTTAATGAGTTTAATGAGTTTATTGCACAATGTGTACTGTAAGGTGATGCATTATCGCAGCATGCTATTTCTGAGCATGATGTGACAGAGTCTGTATAACCCTACGTTACCCCCGTGTTGCTCTGCTCCACCCACATCAGCACATTCCTTTCCGACCAAAGAAAATGGCAGCTGAGAACAAACAGAAAAACAAATTGACTTATGCTCACCCAAATTAGCATCGTGCTGAAGTTATTCCAGCACCAGCATAAAAATAGAGCTCTGGGGATCTTATTAGGCGTATGTGCTACATTTCATGTGTGATGTAGCAAAGCACAGCGATTTTGATAGAAAAGCATCCTGGAGAAGTGTTTTTACAAAACTTCAGAGGAATCGACCCAGACAGGCCAGCTCACTGTTTATTATAGGCTGACCAAAAACAGCTGGATACTTTAAATTAGAGGTGACGGGGTTTGTTTATTCCTTTTTTTTAATACAGATTGAGTTTGATCAAATGTTCCTCAAATGTCCATCATCAACTGTTTTTTTTTTTTTTTTTCATTTTTTTTTTTCTATTATTATTTGTCCACCATTAGGGGTGCATTAATAAAAGAACCTGCCATATAGAGGTGGATATAGAAGTTGTTGAATGGGTGGACACAGATCTAGTGCAGCATGGATATAATAACAAGGTAAGAGCCAGATAATGTCAGAGAAGCCAAAATAAATTAAACACACAAAAAAATCTTGTTTGTCTTTTAAATATTTTAAATAAACTATGAATAATATATTAATACTACCACTACTACTAATACAACTACTACAAATAATAATAAAAAATTATTATTATTTTAATTAGTAAATAAAAATACATAGTATTATTGTATTATTTATTATTATTAATTTTCGTTTAAACAATATTATTTTTCCTTTGATAGAGTAAACAACTATACTGTTCATTACGGTGCAACCATCTTGACCCCTGATTTTCTTCATATTAAATTAAATGTCGAATAAATTAAAGAAATGAGAACAAATGGTTTAATGTGACATTTCAAAACTTGCTTATTAATGTAACAACCTCAGCAGCGACCTTATTTCCCCTCTCGTCTGTTCCAACCACTCAGCATTCAGCATCAGCAGTAGACTACAGTAATCACAAGCCTGCTCATCTGCACCTGTTTCTCACTGGTTCATGCCATAAGTCAGATGTTTTTTTTTCCCCATAGTTTAATGATTCATTGGTCACTTTGTGGCTTAACAAACAAAATCCATTCCTCTGAATCTGCTCAGGTACAGGGTACCATACTGAAAGTGAGAGACGGAAAAGTCCTTCAGGATGCCTGGAGAGATATTCCTCCAGGCTACATAAAAATATTAGAAAGTCTGGCTCCTGGAAGAAAAATATGAAGAACTGAGGGGTTTCTCAAGACTTTTTTCCCCCACAGTCCTATATATTTAATCTGGAATAGGATGTGGGCGCGGGGCAGTAAAGTAGCAACTTTGCATTTGCCAACATTGGCTGCGCTGCCCCTCATTTACTGTATGCGTTTAATCTTTGCTGATGTGGCTGTAGAAATATTAGTAGCCCATAATCGTTCATTTCTAAGTTACTTAAATTGCAGTATGTGCCTGTCAAAAACCTGCAAAAAAAGGAGTCTAATCTAACGTTCCCCTTTTCATGTGACACTGTGGCTTTTAAACTTGACGTTGAGGGTTACCGGTGAGTCTTTTGAAGTCGAGGAATGATTATATAATGAATGTGAGTCTTTTGAAATGGTTACCCAATGAATTATATAAACAGTGTGAATGAAAATTCCTACATGTGCATACATCTCATCACATTTTCATTCCTTCACGCATTAAAAAAAAGTTTTATATACACAGTGGCTTGGAAAAGTATTCGGCCCCCTTGCACTTTTCCACATTTTGTCACATTACAGCCACAAACATGAATCAATTTTATTGGAATTGAAAGACCAATACAAAGTGGTGTACACGTGAGAAGTGGAACGAAAATCATACATGATTCCAAACATTTTTTACAAATAAATAACTGCAAAGTGGGGTGTGCGTAATTATTCATTCCCCTTTGGTCTGAGTGCAGTTAGTTGCCCATAGACATTGCCTGATGAGTGCTAATGACTAAATAGAGTGCACCTGTGTGTAATCTAATGTCAGTACAAATACAGCTGCTCTGTGACGGCCTCAGAGGTTGTCTAAGAGAATACTGGGAGCAACAACACCATGAAGTCCAAAGAACACATCAGACAGATCAGGGATAAAGTTATTGAGAAATTTAAAGCAGGCTTAGGCTACAAAAAGATTTCCAAAGACTTGAACATCCCACGGAGCCACTGTTCAAGCGATCATTCAGAAATGGAAGGAGTATGGCACAACTGCAAACCTACCAAGACAAGGCCGTCCACCTAAACTCACAGGCCGAACAAGGAGAGCGCTGATCAGAAATACAGCCAAGAGGCCCATGGTGACTCTGGACGAGCTGCAGAGATCTACAGCTCAGGTGGGGGAATCTGTCCATAGGACAACTATTAGTTGTGCACTGCACAAAGTTGGCCTTTATGGAAGAGTGGCAAGAAGAAAGCCATTGTTAACAGAAAACCATAAGAAGTCCCGTTTGCACAGCAAACATGTGGAAGAAGGTGCTCTGGTCAGATGAGACCAAAATGGAACTTTCTGGCCAAAATGCAAAACGCTATGTGTGGCGGAAAACTAACACTGCACATCACTCTGAACACACCATCCCCACTGTCAAATATGGTGGTGGCAGCATCATGCTCTGGGGGTGCTTCTCTTCAGCAGGGACAGGGAAGCTGGTCAGAGTTGATGGGAAGATGGATGGAGACAAATACAGGGCAATCTTGGAAGAAAACCTCTTGGAGTCTGCAAAAGACTTGAGACTGGGGCGGAGGTTCACCTTCCAGCAGGACAACGACCCTAAACATAAAGCCAGGGCAACAATGGAATGGTTTAAAACAAAACATATCCATGTGTTAGAATGGCCCAGTCAAAGTCCAGATCTAAATCCAATCGAGAATCTGTGGCAAGATCTGAAAACTGCTGTTCACAAACGCTGTCCATCTAATCTGACTGAGCTGGAGCTGTTTTGCAAAGAAGAATGGACGAGGATTTCAGTCTCTAGATGTGCAAAGCTGGTAGAGACATACCCTAAAAGACTGGCAGCTGTAATTCCGGCAAAAGGTGGTTCTAAAAAGTATTGACTCAAGTATTGGCTGAATAATTACGCACACCCCACTTTGCAGTTATTTATTTGTAAAAAAAATGTTTGGAATCATGTATGATTTTCGTTCCACTTCTCACGTGTACACCACTTTGTATTGGTCTTTCACCTGGAATTCCAATAAAATTTATTCATGTTTGTGGCTGTAACGTGACAAAATGTATATATATAAAATATGCGATACAGTATATCACATTAACTATTCTGTGAATCAACTTATAGCCAGCTATATCACAAGCTAATGTGAAAGTTAAAAAGTAGTTCACATCCACATTAACATGTGCTATGAAACAAGCCAGCATGAGGTGTTTTAACTTCTTTCTAACACATGGTGTCAGGCTCTGTTATCTAGGGTATGTTCTTCAAAAGTGTTCATTCAGGGTGTGATAAATTTTTTATGAATGAGCTGTGATTGAAGTCTCCTTGTTTCCCATTACGAGATGATAACGTCATGCGACGTTCAAAGCGGTTCAAATGCAGTGCATGTTTTTTGTAATGTAATGTTAATTGGGGTGCTTACATTAATGCTCAATGAACAGTACAGACAATATTCTTCAAGGATATCCAGGAGTAAGAAATGTTTATTGTTGTAATCCGGACATTCCGTGGTATTAATTTGTTAAGATGTGAGATTCTGAGGGCCTGGAGTCTATCCCAGAAAACTAAGGGCACGAGGCAGGGTACACCCTGGGCAGGCATGTCTTTGGCCTGTGGGAAGAAACCGGAGCACCCAGAGGAAACACACCAAGCACGGGGAGAACATGCTCACAGACCAGAGGTTGGGAATCGACCCTGGAAGTTCAAGGTGCTGAACACGATGCCACCACATTATATATCTCGTATGAGATAAACCAAATCAACTTATAATCATCTGAGTCCAGCGAGTTTATGTTTGAAATGTAGATATGAAGTTTTTCCATTTATTCATTAATTTATTCTTTTTCGTTTTCTGTGAGAAATGTTTTCTTAAAGCCTGGATGCTTTATATAAGTACAAGTTGTTTACGCAATATTTTGACAACAAGATGCAAAAACATATTGTTGCTTAAACTAGTTTACAAGAAACTATATCTGCAATAATATGCTTAAGTAACAGTACTGTATGTTTGTGGGATTTTATGCAGAATTCTGTGTCCATGCAGCACAAGAAATTCCAAATTCAGATGATGTTGACAAAGATGTACAGTTGGCCCATGACACAGCCTTGTTGCACCTCCAGGAAGTCCAGCTGCAGCCAAACGTCTTTAAACAGTCCAACACTCACCGAGTTTAACCCTGGAATACCAGCAACATGTAGCTGGCAGTATTTTCAGTACAATTTCTCAAATGACACCACCATCGAGTTTAGTTTGCCTTGTCGTGTCGTGTCGTTGTCACTTTTGGCCTTCCAGACCTGGGGCGATCAGCAGTGGAATCAGTTGTTTGGAATCTGTTTCACAGTCTGGAAATGGTTTTACTGGCATCTCCAAACCATCTGGCGTTCCGATGTTCCTCTCCCTGCTAGCGTTGTCTGAACGGGGAATGATGATGTGAAGTCACATGGTAAATGTCATGGGTTCGGTACCCATCACAGAAGATACGAGTTAGTTTTGCTATGATAAAGTAATGGTAATAAACTTTGGTGGTCATTTTATTTGACCTGTGTTTTTAACGTTACACAAACCGTACAACCGTGTTATTTTTTATAGTCCACCGTTTCTTTTGCCCATAATTATAAAAACAGTGTACAGTAGTTGGAGTACTGCGTAATTCCTGTGATTATATGATTATAGCCGATGTTGATGCATTAAGGAAGTGAAGTGTTCCCTATAGAAGTGCATAAAGCATCAGTAATAACAATTACAGTATGAAATGTAATCCTATAGCCACATAAACACATAATTAAAATGTTATAAAATCTTTTTATCACCTTTAGCACCAATCATTTTCACTTTATTACGTTAATGAATATGACAAAAACAAAAAAGTGACACCGGAGAGCTAAAAAATTGCTTTTAATTGCTGTAAATACAAACAGTTTTAATGGTGTAATATTTATATTCGAATTCAATTCAAATTTTTATTTGTTACATACACAGTCAGTACGATATGCAGTGAAATGCTTAAATGACCGTTCGTGACCTTAAAAATGTAAAAACAATTAACAAGAAATAAATAGTGGAATAAAAAAGTTTAGCTATAGAAACCTCCAGTAGCAGTAGAAAATAGAACAAAATATAAAAAACATATATAATATATATATAAGAAATATAAAAAAAAAACGTATCTATAGAATGTAGAAAAAATATAAAGATGAATTTGAATGCACATTTTGCAATATGCAAAAATGCAGAGACAATGTAAAACATGTATTGTTTTCAATCTTCACTGGTTTTCCCAATTCTCTGAGAGCTACGGTGTGGAGAAGCCCCAAAGAAGCGTACCACCCAGACTGTTGCATGCCCAGAGTGAAGCATGGTGGTGAATCAGTTATGGTTTGGGCTGCAATATCATCTTGTCTCATATGCAGAGATGAGTCGTGTGTAGTGGTCTGGTTGAGGGAACGACTGGAAAGACAGCGAAGGTGGACTCATCAGAGAGCAATACATGTTTCACATTGTCCACAGCCCAACACAG
This sequence comes from Channallabes apus, assembly GCA_030522415.1. Classification (NCBI taxonomy): domain Eukaryota; kingdom Metazoa; phylum Chordata; class Actinopteri; order Siluriformes; family Clariidae; genus Channallabes; species Channallabes apus. Next base: position 29,468,446 of record CM060119.1, on the reverse strand, counting down.
ATGAACACAGATGTTCGCTGCTGGCGCCATTGAAACCGACGCTTGGCATTGGCACGAGTGACCAAAGGTTTGGCTATAGCAGTCTGGCCGTATACATTGACCCTGTGGAGCTCCTGATGAACAGTTTTGGTGGAAACAGGAGAGTTGAGGTGCACATTTAATTCTGCAGTGAGTTGGGCAGCTGTGTTTCTATGCTTTTTGGATACAATCCGTGTTAGCACCCGGACATCCGTTTCAGACAGCTTCTTCTTACGTCCACAGTTAATCAATGATGTTTAAATCAGGACACTGTGATGGCCATTCAAAAACCTTCTCTTGAGGTATTCCATAGTGGATTTCGAGGTATGTTTAGGATCATTATTCTGTTGTAGAAGCCGTCTTCTTCTCAGCTTTAGCTTTTTTTTTTTTTTTACAGGTGGTGTGATGTTTGCCTCCAGAATTTGCTGGTATTTAGTGGAATCCATTCTTCCCTCCACCAGTGCAGTGTTTACTGTGCCACTGGCTACAACCCAAAGCATGATACTGTAGATCCACCCCCATGCTTAATAGTTGGCAAGGTGGTCTTTTCATGAAATGTTGCTCCTTTTTCTCCAAACATGCCTTTACTGATTGTGGCCAAAGAGTTCTATTTTGACTTCATCAGTCCACAACACTTGTTTCCAAAATGCATCAGTCTTCTGTAGATGTTCTACAGTATTGCATACTTCTGCCGTTGGATTTTTGGTGAGGTTTTCTTCTGCAGACTCTTCCATGAAGGTCTTGTGAAACGGTGCACCACCACTCCTGAGTTTGCTAAATCTTCCTGCAGGTTTTTTGCAGTCAGATGGGGGTTTTGATTTGTCTTTCTGACCAGCATACGAGCGGTTCTCTCAGAGAGTTTTCTTGGTCTTCCAGATCTCACCTTGACCTCCACAGTTCCCCTGAACTGCCATCTCTTAATTACATTTCTCACTGTGGAAACTGCAAGCTGACAACGCTTCGCTATCTTCTAGTAGCCTTCTCCTGAATTGTGGGCATCAACAACTTTAATTTTCGAGTCTTACACAGCTGCTTAGAGGAACCCATGGTGGTCGAGTGTCTACAAGGGTGTACACAAGGTTTGAAGAGTCTGAAGTATTTGTAAAGCTTTGAAATTGGCATTTACTAATGACAGCTGGTGCCATGCATCAGATCTAACCGTGCAAAAGAATCTGAGACTTTGAAACAAAAATTTTTTGTAAAACGTTGCGTTAACACCTCTTTAATAAATTTTAAAAAATCACCTAAATTTGTTATTTATCAAGGGCGCCTAAACCTTTGCATCAGACTGTATATAGTGTGTTTGTGTGTGTACTGTCTATAGACACACATGGAATGCATGGGGGGGGGGAGGCGTGAATGAGATCACAGCAGTCGTCCTTCCATATGAATCTTCTATGCCTTTGAACATGCCAAAGAATCCGGCTGCAGAACTATTAAAAACGGTTTCTCTAGGTGATAATAGCTCTGAAAGTAATCCCGGTTAGTTTCATTGCTTTGTATCCCCTGTGTGTTGAGGGGAAGTGGATAGTTTCTAAATCCTGCAGTGTTACAGCCTGGAAAATCATCCACACTACTTATCTCCCTGAGTGTGATGAGGCCAGTGCTATTCTTATCGTAACAAGCATGTGATATTTCCAACACTTTTAATTTTGAATAGTTTCTATTAAAATGTTTAATCTAAAATACTTCATAATAATAGATGTAATAATAATAATAATAATAATAATAATAATAATAAAAGCCTCAAGTGCTTTGTATATATTTTCAGTGATTTATTTAGGGACGAGCGTTTTATTACATGATATCTGGAATAAACACTTGAGACTGTTCAGAAGATTGCAGGCTTGTTTTACTGATGAGTGGTAAGGAAGAGGGCCTGCAATATTAAATGTTTGCTGAATATTAAAATACAGATGGGTGACAAATTAAGGAAAGACGTGTGGAAAGAAGCAGCGGCTCCGTTACGCCTCACAAGGCTTTTTTTATTTGCCAAGATTCAAGTCCACTTTTCTCCTATAATAAAAAATGACTGTGTTGATGAGAGTGCAACATGCACATGGCACAGATTCTCACTGAATGGTTTAATGATAAATCATATCCCCTAGCATTCATAGTAAGCAAATCTCAAGTTTATTTTTTTTACTTAAACTACAGTATGGATGGTTGCTTCAACATCCTTAGCACTTTCTCTGAATCAGAAAAAAAAAAAAAGCCGAAAGTTTTGAGTGAAAAAGTTTAGCAGTTTTTCTCAAGGACTTGCAGTCAATATATAGACAACACAAAACAGACTTATATATTGTTTTATTTGTTTTCTTTAATGCCAGCTTGGTTTTGTGGTGAAAGGGTGGACCTGTCGATAATAATATAATGTTTTTCTTACCTTCAGTATTTCAGCTAAGCATTAACCCTTTAATGTTATCACTTGGAAAATTGACATTTTTTTTTCTTAGCAATCTTTATTTCCTTCAGGCAGTAATAACTATATATATATACTGTATATATATATATATAAAATATATATATATTTTTTTTTTTTGCAAAAAAAAAGAAACGTCCTCTGGCTTTCAACTGTTTTTACTTTCAGTAAACTTAGACATGAAGTAAAAATGTTTCCCAATGTGTCCCTGAATGAAGGGAGGCTCAAAATCAGTCAGTACCAGTCAGTATCTGGTGGCCACCAGCTGCTTGAAGTACTGCAGTGCATCTCCTCCTCATGGACTGGACCAGATTTGTCAGTTCTTGCTGTGAGATGGAGGGATTGTGTGTTCCTGGTGTGACTCGGGCAGTTGTTGTGGCCATCCTGTACCTGTCACGCAGGTGTGATATTCGGATGTACCCATCCTGTGCAGGTGTTGTTACACGTGGTCTTCCACTGCGAGGATGATCAGCTGTCCTTCCTGTCTCCCTGTAGCGCCGTCTTAGGCGTCTCACAGTGCGGACATGGCGATTTATTGCCCTATAGCCACATCAGCAGTCCTCATGCCTCCCTGCAGCATGCCTAATGCACGTTCACGCAGATGAGCAGGGAACCTGGGCATCTTTCTTTGGGTGTTTTTCACAGTCGGTAGACGAGTCTCTTTAGTGTCCTGCGTTTTTAGAACTGTGACCTTAAATGCCTACTTTCTGTAAGCTGTTAAGGTCTTAACGACCATTCCACAGGTGCATGTTAATTAATTGATTATTGTTAATTGAACATGCATGGAAAACATTGTTTAAACCCTTTACAATGAAGATCTGTAAAGTTATTTGGATTTTTACAACATTATTGTATATAAATTATAAATATATATATATATATATTTAAAAAATATATATATTATTATTATTTTTTTTTAACAGATCCTGGTAACCTTCTCCAAATGGTAGAGATGTTGCTTTATGATAGAAGTATCAGTATATTTACAAAGAGCGAAACATAACAAAAAACATATAAAGCAACATGAAACAAACATAAAACAAAATAGAAAGAGTCACATAAAATGTTGAATAATTAAGGGTATTAGATCCACTTTATTGCTACAAATCGAATGGAACTGCATTCTATTTAAAGATGCAGAGTCATTTAGTTTATCCACTTTTTTTTTTTTTTTTAGCATAACATACCTTAACCAAGTGGTCGAGATGACTCAGTTTGATATATTTGTCAATATCAAATAGTGACTTAAAATGTGCTCTACCGAAAGGTTGAGGAGAATGTTAAAGGGTTAAAAAAAAAAAGGATTTTAATTAATGCCATATACAGTAAAAAAAAAAAAAACTTTTTTTTACAAAAGTACAAACCAAAATCTAATTAATGTTAACGACATCCATTATTCCAGAGTCCAACATGTAGGTTGTGAATGTTTTTTTTTTATTGTCTGTATTTTTTTTAATTTCTCCTTAGAATAATGCTTCATGTTAATAACTCCTTACTGCCTTTTGCATCTGTATTGTATATTCAAACAGAATCAAAAGTTATATGTCAAATATCATTCTACAAACTGTATCTGATGAAAAAAAAAATCAGTCATGTAAAATAACAAATCAAATGAGTTCATGAACCAGGGAAAGCAGATACAATTTTTGTGTTAATTTCCCGTTTTAAAAAATGCAGTGACACCAACTTTCTATTAAAATATCTCAAAACATAAATATTCTTGAGTGACAGAGGCAAAAAAAATCTGCTCATTTTGATCAAATAGAAGAAGTTCCAAAAAGACGTGGGACGTTCTCCCCCTCAATAATGTAATTGTTGCCTCCATTCTTTGATAATTAAACTATGTGAAATGCTTTAGGAAGCAATGACAGCACTTCATGCATCAGTTATCAGCTCTCTTAATTCCTAAGCTGTTTAGGTTTCTCCTCCAGTATGACTTGGAAAATAAGGCATCTTTGTTGTCAACTTCAAAGCAACGCAGCATGTGGTAACATGGGGAGAGAAAAAACCAACCTCTATCTGCTACCAAATTGGGATGTTTTAAAACGCACATACAGGATCACACACATACAGGAGTCTGATGATATTGGACTCCTGCTGGCTTTTTAAGGCGAATCGCTGCGTTAAAAGCTGTCATGTGGCCCACATTCGTGCAGCGTATGACACGCCTGACAAAGACCTAGAGACGGAGACAGACGGAACGAAACAGGCTGAAAAATAGATGCACTTTGTTCCCTGACAGCCGATCTTAAATATTTAATACATAAATACGGTTAAAAAACAAGGCCGCGAAGAAACATGCGAAACATTGATCTTACATTTCGCAAAATGGAGAAAATAAAACGGATGAGTGGCAAGATGGCCTCTTTCGGTGACATTTTGCTAGCACCAATCAAACGTCAGCGCACACTCCCGACTTCAATGTCATCTGTTTGGCTTTTGATGCTGATAATGGAGACTACAATTTCGATGTAAATGGCTTTGCAGCAGCAGGCTCACTATTACCCACAGCAAATATTATAGCATCAATACCAATTTGCCAAGAGGCCCAACTGATTCTGGCAGGAGTTAGTTTAAAGACATTCACTCTGACTGTGCGGCGAAATTTACTCTAAGCTGTCAATGCATCAAGTAGTCATGACCCTGGGAGAATAGAGCTTCATCCCCCCCCCCTCTCTCTCTCTCTCTCTTTCATTTGCATACAAGTGGTGTATTTCCAGACGTGCATGCATGGACATTGGTTAAGGTTCTGCACCAGTGAGCTGCTGTGTGTGAAGGATGCAGTTCATTGTAACGCAGACATGAACTGTACATATATTAAAACATAATATTCTCTTAGGCGATTTAAATTCTCCACAGCAGCTATTAGTAATACTATGCTTTTATCTTTTCTTTAACCCAGAACTAAGCATTGTTTGTGCCTACAGTACATTAGCTAAATATGAGGTGCGTTCAAGTCAAACCGGGACTTGTGATGAAAATTCTTGTGAATGAAGGCGATAAAAAATTGACGATTGACAGAAAATTTCAAGCACAGAGACTCAGTCAAACATTTGGCCGAGGCAAACGTTTTAATGAAGGTGGAACATCAGGCTCGGAGCCTAGTGCAGTCGTTCCTACAGTATCACCGTTCACACAGAACTGTGCACACAGTCATTCACCAACCACACTTGTACATTACAGGAACCCGGCTGGGAGTTATTACCACATCCCCCGTACAGTCCTGTCCTCGCTCCAATACATTTCCTCATGTTTGGGCCATTAAAGGAGTTCCTGGGAGGCCAGGGTTTCAGACCTGAAGCAGGCAGTCTATACGTCAGCACTATGAAATAAATGCATTAGTCTAGCAGGGGATTATATACAGTAGTGAAATAAGGAAAGGTTCAATCAAAAGTCCCGGTTTGACTCGAACACCCTTTGGATGATCTGTCAGTTTCAGGATAAATATTTACGTACAGGCATTTGGCAGACGCCCTTATCCAAAGCGACTTACATTTTTATCTCTTCATACATCTAAGCAGTTAAAGGTTAAGGGTCTTGATCTAGGGCCCAACAGGGACCCAGGTAGTCCCAGGTTGATTTGAACCTGGGACCTTCCGAACTGTAGTCCAATGCCTTAACCACTGAGCTACCACTGACCCTCCTGTTTATAAAAAAATATATTTTATAGAGGTTAAATCACCTAATTTTGGACTTATTGATGCACAAACATGTTTATTATCTTCCTTTTATTCACCCTGGATGAGACACCAGTCTATTGCAAGGCACACATTATGCACACGCTCATTCACACATTCATATAACACATAATGGCAATTTACAAGAGCCAGTCCTTCTCCTTGCATGTTTTTGGACAAGGAATCTCATATGAACCTGGAGGGAACCATGCAACATTTCACACCTGAGCTCAGGATTGAGTCCAGGACCAAAGATTGCAATGCGTCTTGTCATTCTTTGAAGTTGTCAAGGGTGTCCACGCAATATGCTTTATTAAATATTATCTTTGCACATAAACATTATCTTTGCACCTCGATCCAAAACTAGTTTAGAATTTCCTCCGAACATCTGGGAACCGTACCGATAATAAAATCAGCGCCAAAGTTATATAGTGTGTAAGAGGCATAATGTAGTGAGGAAGGTATAACAGCCTGACATTAAAGTACCGTCTGTCTATGGATCTCTGTTCCTCCCCACAGCTTTTGGCCGCAGCACAAACAGAATCATTAAACTATTTTTCTCGACGCTGGTTTGATGCTGACTTCAAACCTACACCTTTGTTACAGGGATATGTTCACGAATCCATCGCTGGATGCTGAAAAACAGATTGTTTTTAGAATCACAGCCAAGTAGTAATTGATTGATTAGTATAAGGTGTAAGTAAATACACTGTCGCCTTGCACCTCCTGGGTCTGGGTTCGGGTTCGAGTTTGCATGTTCTCCCCATTCTTGTCTTACGTGCTGGTCTTCACGTCCAGTGCCTTAAGTCTCCTGGGATAGGCTCTAGGCCCCTGCAACCACGATGAATGTGGGAGTGATGATTTCCCAGTTTTAGTTTCTTATGTATTGTGGACATTATTTAAAACAATTTAATCACATTTGATGGCGGCACGGTGGTGTAGTGGTTAGCACTGTCGCCTTGCACCTCCAGGGTCCGGGATCGATTCCCGGCCAGGCTCGATTCCCGTCTCTGTGTGCATGGAGTTTGCATGTTCTCCCCGTGCTTGGTGGGTTTCCTCCGGGTACTCCGGTTTCCTCCCACAGTCCAAAGCCATGCAGATTAGGCTAATTGGCGTTCCCAAATTGACCACAGTGTGTGAATGAGTGTGTGTGTGTGTGTGCTCTGTGATGGATTGGCATGCTGTCCAGGGTGTACCCTGCCTCGTGCCCAGAGTCTCCTGGGATAGGCTCCAGGTCCCCGCGACCCTAAATACAGGATAAAGCGGTATAGAAGATGAATGAATGAATAATCACATTTGTTTGGCAAATGTTAATGTTTAAAGTGCCCCTATTATGCGTTTTTCAAATATGATCTTTCATGCAGTGTGTCATGTGGCTATATGTGAACATAAACTATCTGCAAAGTTGTGACGCCGACGGCGCACGATAAATGAAATTTTTGTCTATTAAAAAAAAGAGTCGGCTCACATTCGCCTAAACGAGTCATTAGCAATTCGAATCTTTTTCTGTTACGGATCCACGTCACTATGTAACATATTTGCATATTCTACGTCGCGAACAACTTGCCCACTATCTTACAATTAACATTAGCACACTCTTGTTGACATATGGCACTTACCACTGAGAAACGTCCTGCTCCAGTCGTGCTTGTGTAACAGTTTCTTGTCGATGTGCCACTTCAACCATTTCATCGTCAGACTCCGGCTCGAATTGATACGGTAAAACCAACACCATCTTCTCTATGACTGGTCTCCAGAGCCGTCGTTCAGTTATGGTAATGGGCGTTTCGTTTTCCGACGCACGCTGTAGCGGTAGACCAATGATAAAGGACCGCGCCAGCAGACCAATCACAGCAGTGAAGACTCACGGAAAGGAGGGGTTTAGACAGACTCAATCTTCGAACTGCTTCACACGAGTCGTTTACGAATCATTTACAAATGGGGTAAAATTAAATCGATTTTTGGAGAAAACTAAAGTGTTTTTTGACCTTACATACATGTTTTAAGAGACTTTCATTCATTCATTCATTTTCTATACCGCTTAATCCTGTGTTCAGGGTCGCGGGGGACCTGGAGCCTATCCCAGGAGACTTCGGGCACTAGGCGGGGTACACCCTGGACAGCGTGCCAATCCATCGCAGGGCACACACACATACACACACTCACACACCCAATCACACACTACGGGCAATTTAGGAATGCCAATTAGCCTAACCTGCATATCTTTGGACTGTGGGAGGAAACCGGAGTACCCGGAGGAAACCCACCAAGCACGGGGAGAACATGCAAACTCCATGCACACAGAGACGGGAATCGAGCCTGGCCGGGGAATCGAACCCAGACCCTGGAGGTCCAAGGCGACAGTGCTAACCACTACACCACCGCGCCGCCTTTTAAGAGACTTATAAAGCAATATTAGCAACCTTTAAAATTTTAAACCTTAATAATACGGGCACTTTAAAAAACATTTTGCTGTCCAGTTACACCTAGGATGTATCAGCAGATACGGTAGGCGGTTCTTTGAGGAAATATAATGGTTTACACACTTACTACCTCCAACTCTGTTGACCTGGGGCAAGTTGGAGCAAGCGAAGCTTAACTCCCTCTACAAAACATTCCAGTTGTTTCTATATAATGAATAAAAAAAGAAAATCTATGCTCTTATTATATTGGAACGATTGTTAATACAGTAATAATTAATAATGTTCTGCAATACTTAATGTATTCGTGCATTCGTACCTGCTTTGTAACAATGTATGCACTGATGCAGAAACACCACACATTCCACAATTGCCATTTATTACATATTATCGATCCACTGTGATATGAGTGATCATAAGGGTAATAGCCACTGACAACACATCAATGGGAACCGTCCATCCGTGCTGATCACGCGGCCACAGTGCGATAATGAATGTAAAGTACAGTAAATGACACGTTACACATGGGTAAAGTGTTCTTCACACTCTATCGGATACTTTAATGTGAAATTATATGATTAAAATTATTAGTTTTGCAGTCCTGCGTGAATCTGTTTGACGTCTCCGGCTTGGAAGATCCCTCTGTGTTTCATTGAGGAATGTAAAGTTACAGTATAAAGTGTTCATAACTTCCATTGTATGTCATTAACATACAGCATATTCATTATACACTCCCTCCCGATACCCCCCCCCCCCCCCACCACCCCCTCGCCAATTCAGAAGGTTCAAATTATTAGCCAGCATCAAGCAAACAAAGCAACTAATGAGATTCCAAATTACTGGAACTGAGTTAAGATTCCCTCAACACTGCACGTTATCAAAACCTGGAAGGATAGTGTTGGGGGAAAAAAACACATGGTTCTTTAGAAATTCTACTAGTAATTAGTAGTTTTTTGTTGTCATGTTTTGGCACAAACACGTTTAAAGGTTCTAAAAGAACGATATGTAACTTTTTTCATTAAAATCTTTGCTAGAGAATTATTTATATAAATAAAAGAAAAGTTTTGTCTCTACATTTATGTTTCATAGATTGGAGGACCCAAAACCAGTCTCAGAAGTAAAAAAAATCTGTACATTTGTCTGTACAGTATGTCTGTATGTCTGTCCGGACAGATTTTGTCACAGCATCATGCAAAACTGGCTGAACAGAATGTAGTGAAACTTGAACTGAAGTTAAACCTGCGGCATAAATGAAATAGTTTAGTAGAAATGGAGGTATGAACAATTATGCCAGATTATAAATTGCAAGTTTTAACAGTGTACTGCGGATGCGTCAAACTGTGGGTGCATCATAAATCGAGCAGCGGACTTTTGCAGTACTTGGATCTCTGCTTGAAGTTTAACCTGCACCATAAGTGAAATCAAAATGTTGAGTAAAAGCCATGTTAAGAACAGTTATGTGTCAGATTTAATAATCTACTTTTAATAAGCTACTAATAAGCAACTTAAATAAACCTGCTCCAATCTAAAAAGCTATTATTTCGATTTCTCATCTGTGATTCTCTCTGTGATTCCCGAACAGGGAGAGTATTTGGCTGACGATGAAAGAACAACAACTTCAACCTGAAATAATAACGTCACTGATTACATTAAAGCTGATCAGCCTATTTTTAGTGTTTTAATCATTTCCACAAACTCTTTAACTGCCAACTTCGGGTTCTTACGCTAGTGGAGACATAATTAGCAAGTTAACAGTCAGGTCTCAAAGTCAGTGTCTTGAAAACAGGAAGAATTGGCTGGACTAAGGACCTGGGGGACATTGACAATGGCGAGATTGTGCTAGCTGGACAACTGGGTCAGAACATCTCCAAAACAGCAGGTCTTGTGGAGTGTTTCTGGTATGCAGTGCTTACTGTAGGACTTGCCAGGAGTGTTCTGCAGAAGAACAACAGGTAAGGCTGTCCAAGTCTCCATCATGATGGCTTTGATAGAAAGGTTTTGGAGCACACCATGCATTGCAGCCTGCTGTGTATGGGGCTGCCTAGCAACAGACCAGTAAGAGTGCGCAGGCTGACCCCTGTCCACTGTCGAACGTGCCTACAGTGAGCACGTGAGCATCAGAACTGGAACATGGAACAATGGAAGAATGCGGGCTGGCCTGAAGAATCCCATTTTCTTTTAGAGTGGGTTTAGAAACGAATTTTACCTTCCAACATGACAATGACCCAAAGCACACAGCAAAACTGAACACACGGTGGCTGAAGGAGAAACTGGTGCATGTCCTTGCATGTCCTAGTCAGAGCTTAGATTTAAACCCCATTGAAAATCCGTGGAATGACCCGAAGACTGCACCATCAAACTTAACTCAACTTGAGTGGGCAAATAATGCAAAGTCTAGCTGTACAAAGCTTTCAGTGCCATTGAGAAGGTGAAAAGCTTGACCTGATTGAATTTACAAGTCAACTGTTTGTCTTCATTTCAGGTTGTAAAGCAACCTTTTCCTATACACACCAGGTGGATGGCAGGCTGTTTGTGTGTGTGTGTTGCTTAACTTTGGAAAAGATGGCACCAGGATGCATTATGGAAGGAAAGCAAGCCGGTAAAGGAAGGGTGTTGCTGTGGGCAATTTTCTGCTGGGAATCCTTAGGTCCTGTCAATCATTTGGATGTTCCTCTGACATGTACCACCTACTGTACCTCAAAATTATTGCTAACCCTTCTTCACCCAGTGGCTTCTTGGAAAAAGTGAAAAATACATTTTGTTCCCTTCCCCGAGATCTTAATTCTATCAAACATCTACTGTATGGATTGTGCTGGAAAAGAAAGTCTGATCCATGGAGGCCACACCAAACAACTTTCAGCATTTATTGTCAGATACAGTACCACAGCACACCTTTAGAGGTCTTGTGGAGTCCATGCCTCGACGGATCCGAGCTGAACCGATTTGACATTAGAGTTGGTCCAAAGGGGATTGAAATGTCTGAAATATAATTTTTTTTCCCCGTCTCACTCCCTTGCTGTTTGTATAAAAAGTGTAATATTTTATGATATTTTTGGCATACAGATCAGAAATAAGAAGGACCAGACTTCTGGGGGGGCAGCGGCATCCCTGCTGACACCACTGGTATTGAGTTCTACTTGTTTATGACTGAAATGGTGTGAATGATTTTATAATTTTTTTTGCAGATATTTTGTTATGTCATACATACTTTATTTGTATATTTTTCTGTCAAGAAAAAAAGTTTTCACAGCACACCCTTGAGTGCATCACAAGTGGAGCCTTCTCTCAGACGCCTCCTGAGTGGTGCTCTCTCTCTCTCTCTCTCTCTCTCTCTCTCTCTCTCGTCCTTCATGGGTGATCACAATAGTCGTTGCTTGTCCCTGCTGTTTGTCTTTTAACCCATAAGAGACCGGATTCATTTCTTCTTTAAAGGACATTATGGGAGATTTAGCACAGACCACATGGAACACATTTAGAAAGATGTCTCATGGCATTTTCTCTGACAGGTTTAGGGTTAAAAGCCCTATGCGACAGCAATATTGTATTCATTTGTTTTATGTCAATTAGCTCAAGAACAAGTTCATGGGAATTGTTAAAAAGGATGGAACAAACTTCTGTACCCAGGTACTGTACACCACCATTTTGAAAATGTTGTCATGGGTACGCGAATTTACAAACTGTCACATGATTGCACTAGGAGGCCTCTTATGGCGCTTTTCCACTGCATAGTACAGCACGACACGGTTCAGTTCTACTCACTTTTGGGGGGTTTTCCACTGGGAACAGTACCTGGTACCTGGTCCTTTTTTTAGTACCACCTCAGCCGAGGTTCCAAGCGCGCCGAACCGCTACCAAAACGTGACGTGTAAACACGGCTGGTCACTGATTAGCCGGAGAAAATCGTCATTACTGCGTCACCGAACTTGCGACACGAGACACAACAGAACCGCTATATTTAGAAACAGCCAGAGAAGGATCGGAAGCACCTTTTTGTATTAGCCGTCGGCCTCTTTTGAAACAAATTCCTTCGTCTCGCTGTTAAAAACATCCACATGCCGAGAATGAAGAACACCGTGCCGTCGATATGCTCCATTGTTGTGTGTTTGTTTGTGGTGCGTTTACGATGACCTCACGGCAGTAGCGGCGCGGTGACTAAACGACACGCGAGTAATCCCGTCCCCACGCTAAACCGTTACTACGTACACTGGAGTGGAAGCGCAAACTGAGCCGAACCGAAGTGAGTTGAACTGAACCGTGTCGTGCCGTACTATGCAGTGGAAAAGAGGCATTAGAGGTCATTTAGGGACGTCATGAGTTAAAGTCATGGATCCATCTACTGTAGGAACCTCTGTAGTCCAACTAGTGAGCGTGGAGGCCAATTGTGATTAACATTGCATCTATTCTCATTTTACTGTATGATCATGGTAGAACATCCGGTCAACATTCACACACTACGAGCAATTTGGGAACGACAATTAGCGCTAAATGCTAAATTCATACAGTATCTTGCATGTCTTTGAACTGTGGGAGGAAACCGGATGGAAACCAAGCAAGCACGGGGAGAACTTGCAAACTCCACGCACACAGACCCCAAAGTGGGAATCAAACCTGGACCCTGGACCACCGTGATGGTAAAGTCAAGGAGAAAGCTGGATAAGCAAATTTCAAGACTTTTTAAAGGGTTTGTGGCACCACTGTGGATTCCATGGGAATTTAACACCTTATGTGGTATGGTGTAAAGTCTGGTGTGCATTGCATTGGACAAGTTTACCATTACATAGCAACTGCTGTTATCTTTTTCTCTGCTAACATTTCAGATATTTTTTTTTCTTTTTTGCACCTTTTACATCTTGCACATTTTTTTGCTAGATTGTTTTAATTTTATTGATGCACCCTACTGATTTATAGCTTTCTGGAAAAGACAGAAAAATGGTCGTCCTCATGTTTGATATATAGTTCTGATCTGAATTATGCATGCATTTTGCATAACAGGCATTTTGCTGTCACTGACTGAACTTGATGTTTTTTTTTTTTTTTTTTTTTTTTGATCGGTGTGCTTATGAAGCTCCCTGTTGTGAAACAAGCAGCAGGGACCTAATTTCAGTATATGTCATTTACACTTACGTAATAACATTATGTTGTAGTTATGCGGGTACGTTAGTGCAAATTATTATAAAACAAATATTATAATCTTTTAGAAATGTATTTAAATGTTCAGTACCTAATGGTTTATTTTTCTTTGTGTGCTTTTTTTTTTTTTTTCCTTCTTTTTTGGGTGCGAGTCAGTGGTTTGGTTGTAGGGACGAGATGCTGATGTCAGGAAGGGTGTACTGTATGTGAGTCCTCCAATGAGCTGGCACAAAAATACCTGCTCCGGTAATTACGAAGTAATAATAGCTTGCTTTGCCCACGAAATACTAGACCTTTTAGTGGAATTAAGCTTTCTCTAAATGGCATTTCAGGCCGCATCTGCAGTCATGTCACGTAAAAACGAACAACTTGCGCATGTCCTCGGTTTGACATTACATTTTAATATTAGACATCAATCTTCTCTGACAGACAAGGTTACCAAAAGTACACACTTCCTCACAAGGTTGCAACTGCAATACATTAAAACAGGAAATTGCATCCTAGCAGAAAGCAAATAGACGTTAGTGACGCCGCCTGGATTTTAAAGCTCGTCTGGTTTAGTTTCGAGAACTGAACCTCTTCAGACGGGAGTCTGTATTTAAATCAGCTTCATTGAAATGATGTCTTGAATGAACGTGTTCGTCCGCGTGGCTCATCTGACCTGCTTCATTCGACTCTTTCTTTGTCCTTTATCGCTGTTTTTTGACACGCGGCGACGGCCCGCGCCTTACAAATACGGATGACTGAAATGGTATACCGCGATGTCCCTGTAAGATATCTTTCTTTAATTAATTGTACATAATGGAAGAGTTAATTGGTCAGGAGCTCTCTGGGATTATTTAAGCGTAATACAAAAGGTCGCAAGTGTACGATTCTATCTGACTCTCCTTTTCTCCTTTCCTTTGTGCTTTGACGTTCTGAGTGTTAAAACACTTCTGCAGGCTGTTTCTGTGAAGTGCTTCTTTGAAAAGTCTTTCCCTGTCTCCCCTCGACCACCTCTCTCTCTCTCTCTCTCTCTCTTTTTTTTCTATGTATGTATGTATGTTCTTTCCCGTTTCCCTCCCAAATGTATAACTCTCAGATGAAAAAGCCTGTGTCAAAGAGAGTGTTGCTCTACCACTGTAATTTGGCTGGCTTTTCTGAAGGCCAGCTTAACGAGAGCTCAGGGGAACCGGGCTGCTGGGAAGTGGCTGTCACCAGCTCTTTCTGTCTTACACTCGGTGATACACTCGGAAAGAGCGAGCAAGAAACGGCGGCGAGAGAGAGAGAGAGCAACACTTTTAGGGAAGACTTTAAAGGAGTCGGACACAAGGACATGTCCAGTATAATTTTGATATATCTTCTATATTAAAGCCGACCTGTTGCGGTTGTCAAAACTCAAAGCTTCACATGGCTCGTGGTTAGTCTTATAATTAGAGAGGAGAAGGAGAAAGGCACAGTTCTTTTGTTCCTTACAACTTTTTTTTTTTTTCCTTTATACACGCTGTACATGTAGACCCTGGTTAAATCTCCAAGATGCAATCGACCAAAACACAGTACTGGTGCTGATTTTTTATTAATTTTATTTTTTTTGTTATACATATAATACAGGAAATGTGAGTGCCATAGAAGCTACTTCTAAAGTTTCCATCTTCCTTCCATAGAAATCTCTAACGAGCCCCCAAAATTCGCCATTTTTCAGCGTTATACTGTCTCACTTCAAACAATAATCGTTTAAAATGCTAATTATTCAGATTTCATTATTAGTATGCATTAATACTAAAATTTGTGTAAACTTCTAGAAGCATATGATGTTGCTTAAATTAAAGCATTCTATGCAAAAGTAAGATATTTTCCTCCAAATTACTTACAACCACGATTTTGTTAATTAGACACACACCTTATATTATGTGGCCATAAAACATGGAAAACTATAGTTAAAATTGTTTTGCAATCTGACCAATAATAAATAACCATTAAAATTCCAGACCTGTCCTGTACACCAGTGCCTTGTACAGTATGAGTGATGGTTTTTGGAAAAGCTTAAACAGCAAAAAAAACGTCTGTAGTGTCTGTAACCATGTTAAATTCATGTTGCAGTATCTTAATCAGTTTTGCATTTTACAATAATACACTTTTTCAGGTTTATGTCTTATCATGTGAATCACAGTTTAGATCATTGAAAGATTATTATATATTTTTTAAAGTTACAGACACTACTGTACATAAAAGCGCATGATATTGTACAGTATTTAGCAAATGTGGTTCTTTATATCTGATAACATGTATGCATAATTAAAAAAAAAAAAGAAGTATTGTTTAGTAGATGAGAAGCATTAATGAAGTATTGTGAAAAATGGTAAAAACAGTATGATCCGTATCTGAAAATGTCATTTTTCACCTATAGGTGAGACACTTTTCAGCACCGATACCATGTATTGCCCGAAGACGTGGGTCAAACTACTCTACAGCTATTTCTATTTTGCAACAGCGACCAATTTTTCTTCAAATCAACATGTATTGTTAATGCCCTCTATACATTTCGACCTTCATCACCATTATTTCAGCTCCATTACGAATTCACTACGATATAGTGAATTATAGTCATTTTCTCGCTATAGTCGCCTGGTGAGGAAGGAGAGATAGGAGCTGAAGTTGGGGTGAGAGGCGATGAAGATGAAGGAGGGCGAGAAAGAGAAAGTACGGAAGATGTGCTATCCGGTACCGCCGCAATCATTCGCTTTAATAATTCACACTGGCTTTGTATGTGGATAGGATGTGTGTTAAAAGCACTTCAAAAGCCTTCTATGACTGTACAGGCCAAGGGTTGAGTGTGAGTGTGTGCGTGTGTGTTTTTTTTTGTGCATCTCTGTGTGTGTGTGTGTCTATGCATTTTTATTAATAAAGTGTGCTGAATGAACAGCTCTGACCCGCTAGTCTGATCTAATCACCCAAATCCTTTAACTGTATCTTAACCTTTAAAGCAAAAGCGACTGAGACTCGACCCGCATCCAGAGCGTCTCCGAAGGTCTGTATGAATAGGTGCGCAGCTGTTAATTGGAGCTCTATTCAGAAAGTACGAGCGCAGCCAGAGATCAAGAGCATCTTTATCCTCCCACTAATTCCCGCAATCAAACCTAAAGGAGTCGCGGGGAGTGAATTAGCGAGGGGAAGAGGAGGCGGAAGAGGTAGAGAGGAGGCAGGAATTAGCAACTCTTCAGAGAGTTGCAAGGCCAAGAAATTGAACTCGGGTCCCATTTTGCTGCTTTAGCTGTTCGGGTGATTGCATCTGCCTCACTCTTTATTTATTTATTTATTTATTTATTTATTCATTTATTTTTTTCTCCTGTCAGCTTCTCTTCGCACTTGCACCTCCAGGGTCCGGGTTCGAGTTCCCGCTTCGTGTCAGTGTGCATGTTCTTCCTCCAGGTATTCCGGTTTCCTCCAACAGTCCAAAGACATGTTACCAAACTCCCCATAGTGTGGGAATGAGCATGCGCTCTATATGAGTGTGTCCTCTGCGATGGATTGGTGTACCCCGCCTCGTGCCCCTGGGAAGTCTTCTGGGATAGGCTCCAGGACCCCCCCCCCCCCCCCGTGACCCTGCATACCGGATAAAGACGATGATCACTCAGTGAGTATACATGATAGATATTATGTTTCATCTCATTTGCTTAATCAGTAATCCAGAGTATAACACGGTGTTCAACACACTTGATTAATTTATTTTGTATATGCAATATGCAGGTCATTTATTCTGCCATGTTTATTTTACATCTCATCTAAATACGTAGAATTCGTTTTGGATCCCTAATGCAGGCTAATGAACGATTCTCTGCTGACCCAAAACTTTTAAACATGGTGCCTGGAAACCATTTGGATCCGGGAAGTTTAAGATTCAAATCCAGTCTGTCTCTATCAGCAGTGAAAGCCATCAGATACACTCCCACCTCCCAATTCTGCCGATAACCGTCACACTCAGATGCCGAGCCAGAGTAAATGTCAAACGCTATCTGCTGTTTGTTCTGTAGCTCCAGGTTCTCTCCTGCTCAATCAACCCGAAGCCAAAGCTTCACAAAAAGCCAAATCTGTTTCAATAAAATCCCTTGAAAATAAGGGGTCCCCTACCAACCTGGCAACACCTTTGAAAGCTTTGGGAATTGGCTGGCTGGCCGGCTGGCCGACTGGCTGGCTGTGTGAAGAGATGTTGAAAGGCGATTTATTTTCATGACCAAGAGGAACCCATTGGTATGTGGATTCCAGCTGGCTGAGCTGTGTGAGCTTTGGCTTCGAGGGCTTGTGTGTGAGCATGCTGGACCTGGGTGTGGAAGAGAGAGAGAGAGAGAGAGAGAGAGAGAGAGAGAGAGAGTGTGTCACATCATTTATGGAGGGAAAAAAAAAACACAATAGCGCTGGTTATGGTGATGGAGCTTGTACTGTATATTCCAGTTGGTCAAGGTGGTTGTACTGTAGGTGTCTCATTCTCTCATGTTAAATTGTCACAAGCACAGAGAGCAAACCGTACGAAGTGCAGACATCTGCTCCAAGGACATGGACCGACTTCAGCCCTCATGAATATTCCACTCTGACGCTGAACCTGTAATTGCTTTGTGTGTGTGTGTGTGTGTGTGTTCGAGAGAGAACAGGAGAGAGACAAAACAGATGAAAGTAAACCTAATTTATGTGCATTCTCTCATCCAGACCTAAATGTTAATGTTCAGTATGGGGAAACACAAACGTAAAAGAAAGGCAACATCTGCTGCTAGAGAAATGTTATTAATTTGTTCCTGTTGCATAATTGATAATATACTGTATTTTCATTACCATATTACTGTATCAGTGTGTTTGCTCCCTGGTATTTATATTTCTCCTGAGTTTTTTTTTTTTTTTTTTTAGTAAACCAAAACTTGCAACCTGAAAATAACCTATAATATTATTATTATTATTATTATTATTATTATTATTATTATTATTATCCTTTGAGATTTAGTGAAGACACGGCACCACAGGGTCCCAAGAATGTTTTCAAGGACGGTAGCAAGAATAAAAGGGAGCCGCTTTCAGTTTGGTTTTTAAAGCAGCCGGTGCCAAGAGGAATCATTAATTAAGGTTAAATGAGGTTTAATGTCTATTTATTTCATTTTTTTACTTAATTTACATGTCTTTTCTAAATATGTTGATGGTTTTACATGCAAAAATGTGATTATAGTGTTGGAAATTGGTAATATTGTAGAATTCTGCCTCCGGAACGGATTAAATTTGTATGGCGAGGTACGGCTGTGATAATAATAATGATAAGATAAGATATCCCTTTATTCGTCCCACATCGGGGAAATTTCAATAATAATAATAATAATAATAATAATAAGAAGAATTTAAACACCAATCTGGCATAACATTAAAACATCCTTGTAGGACCAGCAATTTTGACCCATCGAGGCACGGACTCCAGAAGACCTCTGAAGATGCCCAGTGGTATCTGGCACCAAATGATTTGCAGCAGATCCTTTAAGTCCTGTACAGTACGTTGCGATGGACAGCTCGTCCATCTTTGCCGCTTCCAATACCCGCTTCAACTTTGAGATCTGCTTGTTCACTTGCTGCCAAATGCTGTATATCCAGGAGAGTGGCCGGTGCAACAAGATAATGTTATTCACTTCGCCTCTCAATTTGTTAGGGCTAATCTTTGTAAATAAATTAATGAGTAAATAAATAAATTAATGCATTGGTCTGGGTAAATGACAATGAGATTCTTAGGAAGCTGAAGCTGTGCTTTGTGTACTTTGTATAGTTAGGGACCATGCTACTTCCATCTCATCTCCATGTTCTACATCTGGTGCATTTTTTTTTTAAATACAAAATTCACCTATTATTAGCGGCAAATTAGATTCCTGGGGCTTTTGCATCTGTTCCTGGAAAAATAAAATGTCACCAACTGCAGCATTGCTCATTCCATTTCATATACCTCCAATTTATTGTGTTATTGTTCCTTTAAACAGATCTTTTAACACTGTGCATTGCATTTTCCTGGATATACTGTACACTGTTCATCTTTCTACAGAATTCAGTTCATACCGTAATCCAGCAGGGCTGATCCAGTTAATCGAGTAGACTCATTAAGTGAAGCAGTGTGGTGGAAGAGAACTTGTCATGTATGAGGGTGCTATAGATCTATAAGAGCATGGTTAGTGATCATGGATTTGCCCTCCATAAATTGGACCAATTGTGCTGAATTGTCCTGATGTAGAGCTCAAAGCGTTTTGTCTACAGTACACTCTGTTAAAAAATCTTTAAAGCCAGGCCGTTTATTATTTTTCCCCATATGCTTGTTATTTCAAGCCAATGCCTAAACCCCAGCCACTGGATGCAGCGCCGATCCCAATCCCAGATAAATTGGGAGGGTTGTGTCAGGGTGGGCACCGGCGTAAGACCTGTGCCCCAAGTAGTGTGCGGATCGGATGGTCCGCTGTGGCGACTCCTCGACAGAAACAACTCCTCTTATTCTTTACTGCATGAGTAATAATCTGATTTAGACCAGTGTGCTACTGCTACTACTTAACTAAATTACAGCCGACCCCATAATCTCACTGGATCACCAAGGAGTCATTTTACTGGTCATAAAAATAAAAATTATGATTAATAATATAAATTAGTAATGATTTTATTTCATTAAATGAAAAGTAAAAACATGGCCTAACATCAATAATAATAATAATAATAATAATTATTATTATTATTCATTTTCTATACCGCTCTATCCTATATTCAGGGTCGCAGTGGACCTGTCCAGGAGACTTCGGGCACTAGGCGGGGTACACCCCGGACAGGGCGCCAATCCATCGCAGGGCACACACACATACACACACTCACACACCCAATCACACACTACGGGCAATTTGGGAATGCCAATTAGCCTAACCTGCATATCTTTGGACTGTGGGAGGAAACCGGAGTACCCGGAGGAAACCCACCAAGCACGGGGAGAACATGCAAACTCCATGCACACAGAGACGGGAATCGAGCCTGGCCGGGGAATCGAACCCAGACCCTGGAGGTGCAAGGCGACAGTGCTAACCACTACACCACCACGCCGCCATATTATTATTATTACTAATATTATTTAGCAGCAGCATTAGAGGCACTTGTGGCTCAGTGGTAGGTGTTTCGCCTGCCATGCGGACGGCCCGGGTTCGATTCCAGCCAGTGCCCACACCCCAGCCACTGGATGCAGTGCCGGTCCCAAGCCCGGATAAAATGGGAGGGTTGCGTCAGGAAAGGCATCCGGCGTAAAACCTGTGCCAAGTTGTAGTGCGGACTGGATATTCCGCTGTGGCGACCCCTTGCCGGGAGCAGCCGAAAGACCAACAACAACATTAGTAAATGCATAATTTATTTATTAACAAACACACTTTGTAAATCAAAAACAATATAATGATCAAGAACCTTGGAAAATAACTTAAAAAAAAAGAAAAAATTATTATCTGCACAAAACTATTTGTAATTCACAGTTTTAAAAATAAAGTCTAATTTGGACCATTGGCTGCAATCCATGTTTAGTCTACATGAGTGTAATGCGAGATAATATAATATGCGTCATCAACAGCTTTTGGCACATTATTATTATTATTATTATTATTATTATTATTAGCAGTAGTAGTAGTAGTATTGTATGGTACTATGGCTCAGTGGGGAGCTTTCCCACCTCACAGTGCCAGTGTGCCCAGTATGTGTGTGTCAGGTGCCATTAGGTGATTTGGCTACACAAAGTCCTCAGGTGAGAATAATGTGTTCTGGCTAGCACTTCATGTTCCCAGTGCTCGATCCACTGTGACGCTGACCAGGATAATACAGGTCGAATAATACTAAAATCGAACTGAATCTAAACTCTATTATCATAGAGCAAATGATTTGATGTCAAAAAAAAAAGGTGGGTACACACAGTACAGTATATTGCAGAATATGTGCTTTCCCATTTTTTTTCTTTCTTTTGTAAAAGCCTCTTCACTACACCACTCTACATCTCATTTATTATTACACACCATCCTAAATAAATGAAATAAAATAAAAAGCATTCAGTAATAAAGTTGGTACTTATACTCGGGCCCTCTTATTACAGTACATAATAATAAAATAAATTTTTACTCATGTTGGTAGAATTTAATATTTACATTAAATTAAACTACAATTTGAACTGATTTGAATTAAGTTGAAATATTTGTATTACGTTCTTTTTCTACTGTACACCATATGCATTTTTATTACCTGAAATTGTACCCCTTTATTATTATTATTCATTCATTCATTCATTCATCTTCTATACCGCTTTATCCTGTATTTAGGGTCGCGGGGACCTGGAGCCTATCCCAGAAGACTCAGGCCATTATTATTATTATTATTTTTTTTTATGACTTTCATTCTGCACAGTCCTTCTCCATACTGACTACTGACGGCATCATGCTTTACTTCAATATGCATTATTCCATCCTGCCCTGAAAGGTCACATACCACAATGCCCTATTTGCATTCCATCCCCAAATCCACAAATCCACCTGGATCCTCCGGGTAGGCTAATCCTCCACTCAGAGGTAAACCCTGGATTAGAGTAACACTGAATGATACATCACAAACCTCAGGAGTGGGAAGAGGAGTACCTCTGTTTGGAAGCGAGATGTAACCACATGGTTAAAACCAACAGAAAACCACAATACAATCTAAATCTATAACAAAGATCAGTAAATGAAATGTGCTCTTTATGTAGATTACTGGATAAGTATGTGCATTACCAGTGAAATTAAAGTATATGGACTTGGTGTCCCTGGACAGTACAGTAGGTCAAACATGGGTGACATCAAGAGCATTGGTTAGATTCCCAGGACACATGGAAAACAATGGCCTTTATTTATAATAAGTGGCATTAGTGCTATCAGAATACCTTCATGCAATGTGGACCAGTGAGCATGGGGGACAAATTCAAGACAACACACAAGCACTTGACTCTAAACATCATCCATTGCCATGTCCCAAACGGTGAAATATGTTGGTGTTCCAACAAAAAGCTAGATGAAATCCCCAGGAAATGCAATGTGCAGAATGTCATCATTTCAATGGGCAGCGTGAACACCAAGGTCGATATTGATGATAATGGATTCGAAAATACATTGAGCAAGCAGGGTCTTGCCGAATTGAATGTGAACAGGAACCTCTTCACCAACCTGTCATTGGTGGAACCTTCTTTCCACACAAACCATGGTACAGTACCATGGACCCATGACCATGGTCACTTGGACATTTTCTGATAGGAAGACAAAAAACAACAACACAAAGTTGCAGAAGATTCAGAAGAAGCCTACAATATACAGTATGCAGGCAAAGAGATGGGTCACCAACATTGACTTCATTGACTTCTTCAAAGCTTTCCAGGAAGCTAAAGAGGAAATTGTCACTATGGAAGACCAATGGCAGCAAGTGAAGCTACGGAAGCACCAGCCAGGATCAGCAACAGGCAACATCAGGAATGGATCTTATACAGTATTATGCCACTTGTATACAGGTAGAGAGAAAGGAAGAAAATGAAAAGGTCCTGAACAACAACACAAGAAGAGCAGCGAAGCAGAGGGCCATGAATGCTACTGTATATACTGAAGCGAACAAGGAAGTTAGATACAGTGCCAGGAAAGATAAAAGTAGATGAAGCAGCCAGGCAGAACAACATCGAACCTGTGTATGACAATATTAGATTAATGACTTGATAATATCAAAAATTAGGCACCCTGTAGCAGATCAAAAAAGGAAACTCAATGCATAAAAAAAGAATTGAGTATATTTAGCAGATCAAGAATGTGCCGTAAAAGAAAAAAGAAATAGAAGCAGACCTGCAACTTGTGGAAGAAGGCTGTCAGTTGACTGCAGGTGACCATCAGAAAGAGAGATCAAAAACACCATCAAGCTTTTAAAGAAACAAGAACACGCCAGGCCCAGACAACACCTGCAGAATCTCTCAAAGCAGATGTTCTACACAAATGCTGTATGGCTTGTTTGGTTTGATCTGGAAAGAAGAAGAAGTGCCTGGAGAATGGATGGAATGCCGTCTGGTTAATTTACAAAAAAAAAAAAGAAAGAAAGATAGAAAAGCACAATAATTTAAGAAAGGCCCTGGGGGATTAATGCTACTATGGAACCAGGCAAGGTAATAGCTCTAGACCAAATAAAGCTTAAAGACAACTAAGCTAGATTGCATTCTGGCCTTTCTATTTATTTCTGACTCACCCATTTATACAGTGTTTGTGGAATTTAAAAACGCATTCTAGAGTCAGGATAGGGAAATACTGTGGAAACTTGTGAAACACTTGAGACGTTTATTATCGTCACCAGAAATACCTAAAAGGAACCATATTCATACAAACGCTTGATTGCAATTGTTACCGCCAAGGGTGGCACAACCAGTTACTACAGTACGGTAGGTTTAGGGGGAGGGCAATTATTTTTTCACAAAGGCCAAGCAGGATGGAATCATTATTCAAAAGCTGCATTTTGTATTTACTTGTGGTATCTTTGTATGAATCATTTATGTGTGACAAATATGCAATAAAATAAATATAAACAGGAAGGGGCTGATACTTTTGCACAGCACTGTAAGAAGGTTCTTACACAACTGTTGTTGTTCTTAGCACTTAACTTAATAATGAGGCAAGTATTTGACAACATATGCCATCCATTGGAGTCGATGTCCTAGATTTCATTGATGGTTTTACGTTTATGGCTTACAAAAGGAAGAAACTAACAGTAGGGGACAAAGTGCTCAAGGCCAGTTCTACAAGACAAAGTCCCAAACCTGAGAGGAGGTACTCTTCTTTACATATCTAGGAATTGAATTAATAGTGTTGGTGTGAAGATACTGTAATTCAAGCGATTCGACCCACAGACTACATTATGGGTCTGAAACTTGGCAAACATCGAACAAGCTCCTGAACCAGCTCAACGTTTATCAAAAGCTGTTTTAGATCCTCCTTAACCTCGGATGTCCTGGGGAGATAAAGAGTGAAGAGTTATGGAAAAGCCCAAACGGCACCTAATAGAGGTAAAGGTTGGGTCTACACTTTAGACCTGGAGAAGGGCTGAGGCAGGTGAGATGGTGCAGAATCGAATAAGGTGAAGGAATATCATCAGTGGCTTATGTTTAACCCAGGAGTAACAGGCGTAAGCAAGCAAACAAGCCAAACACCACTCATTACCCAGCAAGCACAGCAGTCAAGGACATACGTTGTACTTGTACTCATGTGTGATAATGGATGTTCTGTGTGATGTGAAGTCGCTATCTAAATCTTAAATAGCACTAGAACTCTAGTTCAATGATCTGCCAATCAGCCAATCAGATAATGGACATTGTAATTAATTTGGCATCATACCTGCAACCAGCACCTTTACCGCTCTTAGAAATGTCACACAGTAGCTCACCAGGTCCTTCATGCAGATGTTAGTCTGTAACATAAAACAATAAAAAAAAAAAAAAATATGTAGTCTTTTTTATTTACATTTTTTCCCACCATACCAGATGCAATTTTCCTTCCTGTTCAAAAGAGCTAATGGAATTAGTTTTGACAGAACACAAACCTTAATATGTTTAGCAAAGCCGAAGTTTAGAAAACCTACATTAATCCTGGCATCAGGTAAAATATTACAGTTTAATTTTTGCAAAAAAAAAAAAAAAAAAGTATCATAATGTCAGCATTCATAGAAATCCTCGACATTATTCAATTCGTTTTATACTGTATGAATATAATAGACAATTATAATAGACGTTGCACAAAGCTGCATGAGAGAAAGCTTGTCAGGAATTAAAGTATGAAATTGCTTCAGCAGTAGCTACATGATAAGGTAATAACTGCTTTAAAATGACTGCTGAACAATTCGTACTTTATACACAAGAGAACGACGGCCTTGGAAAATATCAGCCGCGAGCAGGATGACTCGCCTGCGATGCCAACATGGTCCGGACTGCTGTCGAGTTGGTCAGTGTGGCCTGATGTGCCCTGTGGCACAGGGGCGAAGTGCCAGGTTCAATGTGCTTGAATACGTAGATCCCCCTCTCTGTGTTTGAGCTTTGACCTTTATAGGACATTCAGGCAAACTGTCACTTGTATAGGGTCAAACGACTCTCTGGCCAGAGGACACTGACACCACTTAACATACTAAATAGTAGCCAGAGCTTTTGTTTTGGTTTAAACACTCCCTTGGAGTGCCATCTAGCTGGCATTAGAATAGCTCCCATATAACAAGAAGAGACTGGGTTACTCCCTCGTGTACAGACACATACATGCTTTATGTTCACACAAAACAATAGCATCTGCTGGCTTTTAATTTCTCCCTCTTGCTCTGTTTTAAGGGCATGCGTTGCACACACACACACACGCTTGACAGGTTGCAAATGCCCTGCAGTAGAGACTAGAATGAGGAAAGCTGGTGAAATGGAGAGTCATTGAGGAATCATTAAATTGTCCACTGTTTAGTTTCTTCCTCCATAACAGACAAAAACAGAGACAGAGACGAGACACATAGACGTTCCAAAAGGCAGTCAATTGGTGATCGTACAGTGTTGAGAGTAAAACATAATGCGCTTTCTATCAATTATTAAAGTCCCAGAGGCATACTAATGCAAAATGGATTTAAAATGCCTGCGAATCCCCCACAACCCCTCTTTAACTCTCTCGACCACTTATTCCCTTTGTCACTCAACACATTTCCACTTATTATGGGTTACATTCATCCTCTTTTCTTGTCTTTCAGGATCAGATCATACATTTTTTATAATAATAAAAAAAAAAAAAACAAGCCATTTCACTGCAACAAATATTTTTTGTTTCACTTTTATTTTTTTTTTACTATGTCATGTTACAGTATATAACTATGTCAGATATGATGAAGTGCATATTTGTCCACAAGTACAGAAGTCAATAAGCATGGGGATCACAAACTTTAGGATTCTGAAACTTGTGCACAGTAGGTACTAAATGATTACAACCCTGTTTCTCATTATCATCAACAAATTATCATAAAAAATATAATACTATTAGGACTATTTTAAAACAAACAATAATTTCAGGCTTAAAGTTGACTCTATTGTCCGATAATCTGTCTTTGACCAGGAATTAATTCTAAGTTTAAGCATTAGTAAAAAAAACAACAACAACAACAACAACAAAAAAACTTGAAATATGTTTATCTGATAAAATGTTTTTAGAAATGCACCCTTATAAGCAAGTGCTATGAAAAAGTATTTTTCCCCTTGTTGAATTTTATTTAAGTATTTGTCAGAATTAAATGATCAACAAACAAATTTTAATATTACACAAAGATAATCCGATTAAACACAAAATGCACTTTGTAAATGATGATTTCATTTATTATGGGAAAAAAAAGCTCTCCAAACCTACCTGACCCTTTGTGGAATAAGTAACCCCCACCCCACTGCTAAATCATAAATGAACCACTTTTTTTTTTTTTTGGAAAGCTGAGTTATATTTCACTTGCCACACCCTGGCCTGATTACTGCCAGATCTGTTGAATCAAGAAATCACATAAATAGAAAAGCAAAAAGCAGCACATCAGGCCATAATTAAAAGAAATTCAAGAACAGATGAGAAACAGTAAAAAGTAAAGTAATTGACGTGTCAGTCTGGAAAGGGTTACAAAGACATTTCTGGGGCTCTGGGACTCCAGCAAACCATGGTGAGAGCCATTACCCACAAATTGAGAAAATTAGAAGCTTACACAAATGAGAGAGAGTGTGTGTGTGTGTGTGTGTGTGTGTGTGTGTGTGTGTGTGTGTATTTATATAGATGATAGATAGATATATA
Source organism: Channallabes apus (assembly GCA_030522415.1). Classification (NCBI taxonomy): domain Eukaryota; kingdom Metazoa; phylum Chordata; class Actinopteri; order Siluriformes; family Clariidae; genus Channallabes; species Channallabes apus. Next base: position 29,440,950 of record CM060119.1, on the reverse strand, counting down.
TCCTACAATGTTATTTTCTGGATTTTTTTTTTATAGTGGTCTCTCATAGGCTGACTAAATACTTTTTTGCCCCACTGTGTGTACATATACTGTATGTGTATGAAGCTCAGCTTCTCTGGGAGTGAATGGAGCAGTGGGCGGGCCAGGACGCTGGGCTGCTGCATGATGATTGGAGGAGCAATACAGAGTGCCGCAGTTCATCGTACCACTTCACCTGCAAATCCGCATGGGACTGAACTCAAACCTCTGTAGCAAATCAAAAAAGGGGTTCCACCCTTTAAACAGCTCCTCCAATCATCATGCAGCAGCCCAGCGTCCTGGCCCGCCCAGCTGAGCTTCCCTGGAAGTGACGATTTTGGTGCATTTATCCAATTACCGTCCAGCTGCAGTGAAAAAAGCTCCTCTGTGCTGCCCATAAAGCTCCAGTGAAGCTGGACTTCAGGATGGTTTAACGCGCTGTGCTGCACGGCAATGTATGACAAGAAAATTGCGTCAAACAATCTACAATAAATACCTGATTTTGAACGAGGTAGTCATGAAGTTGAACGCGTTCTAGCGCACTTTTATTAAAACCAATATAAATTCGACAGTGCATATACAGTATGAGCATTTATTTTCTGACGTAGTAGAGGAAGCAGAGCTTCCCTTGTAGTCTATACAAACCAGATTCCAAAAAAGTTGGGACACTAAACAAATTGTGAATAAAAACTGAATGCAATGATGTGGAGATGGCAAATGTCAATATTTTATTCAGAATAGAACATAGATGACAGATCAAATGTTTAATCTGAGAAAATGTATCATTTTAAAGGAAAAATATGTTGATTCCAACGGTGTCAACAAATCCCAAAAAAGTTGGGACAAGTAGCAATAAGAGGCTGGAAAAAGTAAATTTGAGCATAACGAAGAGCTGGAAGACCAATTAACAGTAATTAGGTTAATTGGCAACATGATTGGGTATAAAAAGAGCTTCTCAGAGTGGCAGTGTCTCTCAGAAGCCAAGATGGGTAGAGGATCACCAATTCCCACAATGTTGCGCAGAAAGATAGTGGAGCAATATCAGAAAGGTGTTACCCAGCGAAAAATTGCAAAGACTTTGCAGTTATCATCATCAACTGTGCATAATATCATCCGAAGATTCAGAGAATCTGGAACAATATCTGTGCGTAAGGGTCAAGGGGCCCTTAAACGACACTGCACCACAAACAGGAATGCTACTGTAAAGGAAATCACAGAATGGGCTCAGGAATACTTCCAGAAACCATCGTCAGTGAACACAATCCACCGTGCCATCCGCCGTTGCCAGCTGAAACTCTACAGTGCAAAGAAGAAGCCATTTCTAAGCAAGATCCACAAGCACAGGCGTTTTCATTGGGCCAGGGATCATTTAAAATGGAGTGTGGCAAAATGGAAGACTGTCCTGTGGTCAGACGAGTCACGATTCGAAGTTCTTGTTGGAAATGTGGGACGCCATGTCATCCGGACCAAAGAGGACAAGGACAACCCAAGTTGTTATCAACGCTCAGTTCGGAAGCCTGTATCTCTGATGGTATGGGGTTGCATGAGTGCGTGTGGCATGGGCAGCTTGCATGTCTGGAAAGGCACCATCAATGCAGAAAAATATATTCAGGTTCTAGAACAACATCTAGTCATCTCTTTCAGGGAAGACCCTGCATTTTTCAACAAGATAATGCCAGACCACATTCTGCATCAATCACAACATCATGGCTGCGTAGGAGAAGGATCCGGGTACTGAAATGGCCAGTCTGCAGTCCAGATCTTTCCCCTATAGAGAACATTTGGCGCATCATAAAGAGGAAGGTGCGACAAAGAAGGCCCAAGACGATTGAACAGTTGGAGAGAGCATTCCTATTTCTAAACTTTAGAAACTGGTCTCCTCGGTCTGTTGAGTGTTGTAAGAAGAAGGGGAGATGCCACACAGTGGTGAAAATGGCCTTGTCCCAACTTTTTTGGGATTTGTTGACACCATGACATTTTGATTCACCATATTTTCCCCTTAAAATGATACATTTTCTCAGTTTAAACTTTTGTTCCGTGATTTATGTTTTATTCTGAATAAAATATTGACATTTGCCATCTCCACATCATTGCATTCAGTTTTTATTCACAATTTGTTTAGTGTCCCAACTTTTTTGGAATCCGGTTTGTATGTGTATATATATTAAATCTACAGAAGTTTAGGATTATATATATATGATCCTAAACTTTTGTAGATTTAATCGTATGGCTGTAGCTGGAACGGTGCTGGTGTTCCTCATCCTGACAGGCCTATAGTTGTAAATAAAGTCTGTGAAAAGGTGGTTATGCTGGTATACAGGCAGAGGGTAAAATCTGATTTAACATCCATAGTAATTATAATGAATAATCACCATCTAAATTCAGAGAACTTTCGCCTGTGGGTATTGTAATACCGTCTCCTACGATTTCACTGTCATGACTGTGCCGGTGGAATAGGATAATATTCCTTATCTGAATGTTCATTGCTTCCATTATTAGACTCTAAGTAACACCTCATTCCGTTTTTGAGTGTCTGTGCCTGTAACATATCCGGCTAATTTGCTCTCATTAGCTGTCTCAATTTTCTCAGGTGAAGATATTGCATGTAAATGCACAGGTTGATGAAATGCCAGGACACAAGATTAATGTTTAAAGGACTTTGCGCTCGGTTTGTCCACACCTTGTGTAGGAAGCATCCTCCAGATGGGCTTCATGGGGCACTGCCCAAGACAGTGGCACTGCCCCCTCTGAATGTGTGCAACATGCTGTTTCCTGCGACTGGCAGTCTCTCAGAAGATTTCTGGAGACTGTTGGACATGTCATCATCTGCCTCAGTGGCCAGCCTGTTAGCTCTTGGTGATTATGACCAGGTGGGATGTCTTGATGCACCTGTGGAGTCGGGCTGTTGCACTGAGAATGCGAACACAATGCTGTGTACGAGTGTGTGTCTGTTGCTAAGTATAGGGACGCTACCACCATCTGTCGTCTCCGAACACTTTTTCTAGCCAGCGAGGCCATAGGGCACTGCTGTGTTGTCCACTGCTTTGAGCTTCTCGTCAACCAGGTGGCTTTCTGTAATGCTGATTAATTTGTTGGTTTTGGCAATTGTCTGGCTTATGTTATCATCCATGCTAATCCAAGGCATGGCCCAATTTGATAGTTCAAGCTCTGATTAGGAAACGTCTTCCAGCTCTGTCCCGGACTGGGACATTAAGCCTGTGAAGCATTATTTAATAGTAATGAAGTGCATAATGGTGAGATTGCATCTATTCTTAGTGGAGTTGTAATGCTGAATTATATAAGAGCACCGCAAGCTTCTGTAACTAGAACAGATCCTGACAAGTAACATGGCTTAACAAGTATGGGGACAATAAGGGTTTTACAGGCGCTGTCCATGGAGACAGTTTTTTTTTTTTTTCATTCAGAGCCCATTTGTGAAAAAAAAAACATGGCGCATGATGTGTACAAAACATTGTCTTATTAATTCATTTTGCTCAGCAGTATTTATATATTTCTGCAGAGTATTAGGACGAGACCCACCCGGAATGGTTCCATTACAAATCCTCAAATATAGTCTTTTTTTAATTATTATTTTATTTTTTTACACTGTGTGTGTGCATTTAATTAAAGGTTGTAAATAAATTAGGAACACAGGTATCAGTGTCCTCCAGTGTTACTTTCCAATTCACTCTCCAAACCTACCGCTACTAAGAGGATTGATGTTTTGGTCACTGCTTACAGTATGTGTAGCTGCTGATCAAGTGGCTGATGTTGAAGCTGTTGTGTCCTGCTGGCTGTAATTTGATTGATCCTGAGTTTGAAAGAAAAATTGAAACCAGCATGAATTCGCAGCAGATTACTAGTTAATAAAAAAAAATGGATTTCTCTAAACTGTGAAGGAGAATTATAAACAAGTAACATTTTAAATCCAGATTAAAGTGTATTAATTTAACCAGATTTTTTAAATTATTATTATTATTATTATTATTATCTTTGGTGAAAATTAAGTTTCCACCTGGATTATGTTGCTACAAACTATCTTTTTTTTTTTTTTTCTAAATAGTTCTAGGATTTTTTGACATACTGCACCTCCAGGATCCGGGTTCGATTCCCACCTTAGGTCTGTGTGCATGGAGTTTGCATGTTCCCTCCATGCTTGGTGGGTTCCCTCCAGGACTCCGGTTTCCTTTCACAGTTCAAAGATATGCAAATTAGGCTAATTGGGGTTCCAAAATTGCCCTGCCTTGCCCAGGGCGTACCCCATCTCATACGCAAAGATTCCTGGGATGGGATAGGCCCCACAGGAAAAAAGAAGTATACTGTAAAAGGTAAATGAATGAATGATATTTATAAACATGGCCACACAGATTATGAAACCTCATATTCCCTGTCCATGCAAAGAAAAGCTCCACCCATTTGAATTTGAACTCATTTACATAATATGCAAAACATACTGTTTGTGGTGCTAGCCTTTCTCATTTATGAATTGTGATTGGGGTCAAAGTACTTAACCGTGTCTGATCCTCAAAACATCTTGACATTTCCAAACCATCTGTTTGGTTTGCGATAGGCCAAACAATTCTTTTAGGCAAGATCTTATTTAGCATTTTACCACAGCTCAAACTCATTAAAATAGAGTCTCGAGACAATTTTAAGGAAATGTCTGAAATTTGCCCATTCAACCTTTAATTGCTGGTGGCATGGTGGGTGGTGGTATCTCACTGGTTCAGACCTTGGGCTACTGTTGAGAAGGTCATGAGATCAAATCCCAGCACTGCCAAGTTGCCACAGCTTGGCCCTTGAGCCTAGAACCTTAACCCTCAGTTTTATAAATGATTTAATTGTTAGTTGCCCTGGATAAGGGCATCTGCCTAATGTAAATTGTTCATTTGTTAAAATGAACACATTATACTGTACTGTTCTGCATATGACCTGGATTTTGGAAGGTGGAAGGTGTCACCTACTGTACCAACCTATGGGTCATGGGTTTGATTCATGCACTGTACTAATTATTTAAACACGTGCTGAAAGATACACTGTTCATTAAGTCACATTAAGATGTCCATAGAACATTTTCATCAAGTCTATGGTGGATATTATCAGTATCTCAAGTTCTTATAAAATTTTGCGCAGTAAATTTACCAGTGACATTTTTTTCCAATGCCAAAGTCATGGATCTTCATATTCAATAAAAAACATCCAAAACCATTTGCAGAAAACCTATTTGATTTCTATCTAGAATATAAAACATTATCCATGTTTTCCACTCACGTTGAACTCACATTGTCGCCTCTTTAGATTAGTGACTCAGCTGTCTCGGACATTTAAAACAAAATTTCGGGTTTGTATTTACAGGACTGTGCAAAAGTCTTGACCCCCCCCCCTCCATTTCTTCATGTTACATTCAATGATGTACAGTAGATTAAATTAAAAGACACATTTTACTGTGGCAGGTTGCAAAGTGCCTATAGATACAATTAAAAAAATTGGCTCTTTATGTAACGACCTCAGCAGCGACCTCATTTCCCCTTTCGTCTATTCCAATCCCTCAGCATTCAGCATCACCAGGATACTAATCAACAACCTGATCATCTGTCACCATCTGCACCTCTTTCTCACTGGTCCATGCCTTAAGTTAGGTAGTTTTTTCAATGTTTGAGTGATTCATAGTTGACCGTGTGGCTTACTAAACAAAAACATTTTTCTAAAACTGCCCAGGTACAGGGACTGGACTGAAAACACAGAAAGACAAAAAGTCCTTCAGGAAGCCTGGAGAACTATTCCTCAAGACTTTTTTTTTTGGTCTTTCGGCTGCTCCCGACAAGGGGTCGCCACAGCGGACTACAACTTGGCACAGGTTTTATGCCGGATGCCTTTCCTGACGCAACCCTCCCATTGTATCCGGGCTAGGGACCGGCACTGCATCCAGTGGCTGGGGTTTGGGCACCGGCTGGGAATCGAACCCGGGCCTTCCGCATGGCAGGCGAAACACCTACCACTGAGCCACCAGTGCCTCAAGACTGCATTCAAATTTTATGGAAGTTTGACTTTTTGGAAGCAAAATATGACAAAATGAGAGGGTGGGTGTCAAGACTTTTGCACAGTACTGTCATTAGCTCACTCATTATCTACGTATACTGCTTTGTTCTGTATACAAGGTTGCGGAGGGGGCCAGGAGAATTAGGGCATACACACACACACACACACATACACACACACTCTCATTCGCACACTATAGGCAATTTGGGACACCAATTAGCCTAATCTGCATGTCTTTGGATTGTGGGAGGAAACCTGAGTTTCCCGGAGGAAACCCACCAAGCCAGAGGAAAACATGTGAACTCCATGGAGGTGCGAGGCGACAGTGCTAATCACCACACCACCACGTATGCTGATTAAAATACATGACTTTAAAGAAAAAGGAACCTTTAAAGTGCAAGCTGACACAATAAAACAATACCGTACATAAAATGAAATCTCTTCCCATCTTTTTTTTCCCCCTTTGTTTTCTTTCTATGGTTCATTAGGAAGTGGATTTAACAAAATACAATCTGGACAAAAATAAAAAAAAAACCTCATTGTTTCCTCTGATGAGAGAGAGGTTTCAGTGTTTTGAAGAAATCCGCTGTTGCAGTAGGCGATGCATTGGGTGGAGAAGCACTTAACCAGGCGTGTGTCCAGAGGGACCGTTAGAGGTGCGCCTTATTATTTATTTGGCTTTCGAACAAGAGGCTGTAGCCTGCAATGACGGCAGCGAACAATGAATCATTTATTCTTCGCAAATATTTCACTCTATACTTTAATCCAGGTGTGCGGCATGTATCGTATGATTACTGCATGTATGGAGTGATGGATTCTGTCTGGATTCTGTCTACGTTATTCCTCAGTCTGGGGCAATCAAGGTGTTTTATTTATCTCACATTAGCATAAGCCACTCGTCTCGTGCACTTAAAATGTATCATCCTAGTAAAAAAATATTATCCTAGAAATGTCCTCTATAATATTGTTGTTAATCATCACTGTAGACACACACACACACACACACACACACACACACACACACACACACACACACAGTCCACCTCTATGGTCGACTATAAATCTTTACTCACTGCTCACTTCATATACAGTATGAAGGTGTTAATCACGTATATGTGTCTACAGTACAGAGGGGAAACATTCTCCTCCACGTGTAAATTCTCACTGACGTCCACCACCAGGCCGGCCATTTTGAATTTAAATGCAAGTGTGTGATTTTCCTAAAAAAAGAAAAAAAGCATGTAAAAGCCACAGTGACAATTACATGCCGTTGTTTGCACAGGGACAAGCACAAGCTACCCCCCCCCCCCCCCCCCCCCGACACACACACACACACACACATCCATAAGCAGAAGCATTGATCAGTAAACAGATAATGTTTTTTTTTTTTTTTTTTTTGCCTAAAAGCACCTCCTTTCACAGCTGAAGTAATTGCTCCTGGCAGATCTGAACCGAGGCAAGAAAACACATCTAAAGCGGATAAAAAAGCTCACTATGGGGAGAGATAATCATTAGGAAAGCGATTTTGCTGTGCTTAAAGATAACAGTGGCAGCGTGGGCTTGTGTGTGTATGTGTGTGTGTGTGTGTGTGTTACCTCTTGTGAGACACACCCTTAATGCTTAAACAAAAGAATGTTTAATTAACAGCGTCAGTGGTTTCAACCATGCACGCATACCAATTATTTATTTAATTAATTAATTTATTTATTTATGGACAATCAATTATGTATAAGGGATAAAGCCATGAAAATAATTGCTGCCTTTGGTTATCGATTTGTTTTAGAGTGGTTGCCCAACAGAATCCTTATCTAAATTCATTATGGGCTTTGGCATTCTTTACACTTGGCATGAGCATGAACACACACACACACACACACACATAGAGCTATAGTGACATGACTAAATCAATTACTTAAATAAGCATAAATATATTGGGCAATTTAAATCAACAACAATAATAATAATATTTTTGTGTATAATAATACATATAATAATAATATGTAACGTGTAATTTCAATCAGGACGTACATGTAATACCGTTCCAATCTCTCTCTATCTATCTCTCTTGCAGTCTGGAGCAGCATGTGTTTAAGTCCCAGAGCTGTGGACAGAAGGGCAGGGCAACCACAGGGAACGTGTGCACTGGGAGTGGAGTCTTTCTGTCTTAGCTGAACTCCTCCACCCGGGACAGACCCAACTGATGGAGCTCTAATCACTAGGGGCCATTGAGGATGATCTGGTCCACAGATGAAAACAGCATGCGAGGGTTGAGACATGTTGTGTCCAGGAGGATGGCCATAGGCAGTAAGGGAGCTCTCTGTGGAACAAATGCTATTTTTAAACACATACTGTAGATTTCTTGCTACTGCACACAATATGAGACTCTCGGAGTAAACTGGGTTATGTTCCATTTTATCATGTCAAATGGCTTAGAAATAATAATAAAAAAAAAGCTTTCACAATGTTTTTACTTTAGGGGGGTATTTGGGGTTATGTTGTCTAATAGTAACACCACACGGCAAAGGAAATAGGATATACTGAACATTTTATTGGTTGTCACTGCGAGTGCAGATGAGATAAACACCATTTTCAGATTTTAACTAAATCCAGCCAGGTCAATTGATTATCAATTATATACCATTAAACTGGTGACACCTAGGCCACGTTTATGCCTTTGGGGAAGTGTTTGTTCCACCCATCCAGTTTGTTCCCACAGAAAAGCTGCACAAAAGTTGCACAAACTACTGATTGAAGTCAATTCTGCCCATGATGGACAGGTATCAATCTGGTAAGCCAATGCCGTGTATGGAGCTTATACGACATACTGTAGGGTTCAAGGATTTTAATCCAGCCTCCAGAATATCCAGATTTCGATCCAATTGAGGATTCATGGTGCGTGCCAGACAAACAAATCTGATAATCTGAAGGAGGCTCCACCCCAAAACCCACAGCACCCTAAGGATCCGTCACTGACGTCCCAGTGGTGGACACCACAGCACAACCCAACAGGTCATGCCCTGGCAGCACAATGGGAACCTACCCTTTACTGGACTTAATGTTTCGCTAGCCATTAAAATATTGTATATTTTATACACATATACACTGCCTGGCCAAAAACAAACTGAAAAAGAAAAAAACATGGCACACACTGATATTTTGTCCAACAGCCTTTTGTTTTGATTATAGCTGTGGCATCATTTCGATAAGTGCATGCAATGTCACAATGTTTTTCAAGACCTTGTATTGATGATGGGAGATTCAGACTGTGGTGTATAGTCTTCTCCAGCACAGATTCTCAGTGAGGTCTGGACTCTGTGGTGGCCATGACCACATGTTTGAAAATGATGTCTCATGCTCACAATCGGAACCCGATGAATCCCAGCATCGTCAGTTTGGAAAAATGCCCAAGCCATCAGGGAAGGAAAAATCCATTGATGGAAAAGCCTGAAAAAAAAGTTCAGTATATTCAGGTCATCAGCTGACCTCAATTTTTGGGTACATAACATTGCTGAAACTATACCTGACTTACAGAAGCAAATCCAGATCATAACATCAGCCCACAGGCTTGGTATGAGCACTAGGCATGATGGGTGCATCACTTCATCCATCTCTCTTCTTACTGTACCTCTTCTTATCTCATCAGATCACATACCCTGCTGGGACAAAAATATTTTGTCCATTGCTTTATATAGCATTACAGTCCATTCTTTATGCCCCCTAGCAAACTGAAACCGTTACTTCTGATTAGCCTCACTGATGAGTGATGTTCTTAAGGCTGCACAGCTGACATGCTTTTACTTTCACTATTAAACATAGTAAATATACTTAGTGTACATATTGAATTATATCGTTGTTGTTGCTGTTTTAACAATATGATTTCTTAAAAAAAATGCTTAAGTGATTTTTTTTCCTCTACACATTTCTTCCTCAAAATGATGGTTCAACACTTTCCCAGTAGGTTTTAATCATGTGTTTTTCAGCTCCTAACACATTTTTGGTTAGCTGGTTGCAGAAATCTCCTTAGTTGTTTTCTTTGCTTGATGTAAGACAATATCTTAAAATTTCTGAAGCAAAGTAACATCTTTGCCACAATCTCAGGATATATCTTCTGGACAGGCTGATTAATGCAATGTGGCAGGCAGAGGTGTCAAGTAACGAAGTACAAATACTTCGTTACCTTACTTAAGTAGAAATTTTGGGTATTTATACTTTACCGGAGTAATTATTTTTCAGCCGACTTTGTACTTCTACTCCTTACATTTTTAAGCAATTATCTGTACTTTCTACTCCTTACATTTTAAACATAGCCTCGTTACTCTATTTTTATGATCAGAACGCGCACCCCCCCCCCAAGTCGTATGATCAGAATGCGAGACCTTAATGATTTTTCCCCCCTCACGGTACTTTTACTTTGATTCTTTAAGTAGTTTTCAAACCAGTACTTTTACACTTTTACTTAAGTAAAAAGCTTGGGTTGATACTTCAACTTCTAAAGAAGTCTTTTTAAACCCTAGTATCTATACTTCTACTCAAGTAATGAATGTGAATACTTTTGACACCACTGGTGGCAGGTGGAGTTACTGTATAGCATCTTGAAAAATCATCCACAGTTATTTCCAATTTTAATGTATCATTTTGGCATTTGTTCTTTTTCCGACGGTTGTGATTCAAAGACACAATTAATTCAAACCGTTAATTTACCTCCTTATAACTCTTGTTCTCCTTTTAAACTGGTGTATGCTGACTTTCCTTCAAAATCAATCCTTTCCTCTCTTTGAAATATGGCAGAGTTATAATTTAATTAGAGGCAGGGATTTACATTGAGAATCAATGATAGCCTAAAGCCTGCTGTGAGATTGCTCTGGATGGGATCAGACGGATACGCTAAAGATGACTGCGGATGGTCTTATTTGGATAGCCTTTAGGAAGATTGCACTTGCTAAATATATTTGACACTCAAGTCTCATTCATTATTTAGTCAATAACCTGACTTGGAATAAGCAAAGATTTTCATAAATAAAAATGATGTATTTACTTTGATTCAATAGATGGCAAGAACTTAATCTACTTTGAAAAAGAATGTTGAGACTGAAAAGAAGTGGCTGGATATTACACTGAACTTTGCTAGCATAGGTTAGACTAGCATTTATCACAGACAAAACTGGCTAGCTAGCATGTCAAATTCGAGCTGATGTAAAATGCTGGTAATACTGGTTACATTTTCTTTTAAAATATTCTAACTACAGTTTTATAGTAGATACACAATGGATGTTTGTCTCACAGTATGTAACAATTATTCAAAAAAGTACAAATTTAACTGTTTTCCCCAAACTCCTATACATTTATACAGTATGTACAACCCATGAACTTTTACTGTATATTGTATATTCTAATTTCTTTTTTTATTTTTTTTTACCTGTGTCCATGTGTTCAAGGTTTCCTGCAATTACACCAGTTTTGTCTCCCCAACCAAGAACATGCCGGTGTGTGGTCTGACTATTCTAAACTGCACCTATACAGTATGTGAATGTGTACAGTTTGTGTGTGCAAGGTGCTGTGCAGTGGACTGATGTCCTCTCTATGTTGTAGTCCCACTTTACATCCAGTCTTATCAGGTTGCACAAATTCCATTTATCCACCTTAAGTTTTGGTTATACTGTAGTACACAAACTGTTGACCCGTTCATACTGTAGGCTGAAAATGATTTATGCTCTAGAATAACTGTCTGCCAATCAAAGTCCTGGAATATGGCCGTGCCATCAGGGGGGGGGGATCCATATGTGTAATAACCTGATCATTCAGTATGTTCAGATTGACAGCTGACTTCATTTTTTTGACAAATAACGTTGCTGAGTCTGGACCTGAACAACTTAAGCAACCCCAGATCATAACACTGGTTCTAGAGGCTTGTACAGTGGATCGCTTCACCTGCTTCCCTTCTTGCCCTGACACGCCCATCGCTCTGGAGAAGGTTCAGTCAGACCACATGATCGTTTTTCATTGCTCCAAAGTCCACTCCTTATGCTTTATGCTGAATCCCTTTGTCTAATAAGTTTCATTAAGAATTGGTTTTCTTATGGACACACAGCCACAACCAACATGACTTTTTCCCAGACTTTCACAAGTTGATCTCCTTAATTGTTATACTTGCTTGATGAAGGGAATTAGTTGATATTTTTGGGGGTCAAAAAAAAAAAAAAAAAAAAAAAATATATATATATATATATATACACACACACAGTACTCAGCAAAAAAAGAACAATTTCAACAATAATGTTGTACAAATCCAAATAACTTTACAGATCTTCATTGTAAAAATATTGATACTTCTACCATAAAGCAACATCTCTACCATTTGGAGAAGGTTACCAGGATCTGTAAAAAAATTAATTAATTAAATGCATTTTATATATATATATATATATATATATATATATATATATATATATATATATATATATATAAAAAAGAAACGTCCCTTTTTCAGGACTGTGTATTTCAACAATAATGTTGTACAAATCCAAATAACTTTACAGATCTTCATTGTAAAGGGTTTAAAGAATGTTTTCCATGCATGTTCAATTAACCATAATCAATCAATTAACATGCACCTGTGGAATGGTCGTTAAGACCTTAACAGCTTACAGAAAGTAGGCATTTAAGGTCACAGTTCCAAAAACGCAGGACACTAAAGGGACTTGTCTACCGACTGTGAAAAACACCCAAAGAAAGATGCCCAGGGTCGCTGCTCATCTGCGTGAAGTGCATTAGGCATGTTGCAGGGAGGCATGAGGACTGCTGATGTGGCTATAGGGCAATAAATCGCCATGTCCGCACCGTGAGATGCCTAAGACGGCGCTACAGGGAAACAGGAAGGACAGCTGATCATCCTCGCAGTGGAAGACCACGTGTAACAACACTTGCACAGGATGGGTACATCCGAATATCACACCTGCGTGACAGGTACAGGATGGACACAACAACTGCCCGAGTCACACCAGGAACACACAATCCCTCCATCTCACAGCAACAACTGACAAATCTGGTCCAGTCCATGAGGAGGAGATGCACTACAGTACTTCAAGCAGCTGGTGGCCACCAGATACTGACTGGTACTGACTGATTTTGAGCCTCCCTTCATTCAGGGACACATTGGGAAACATTTTTAGGCTATGTCTTATGGTGTTGACTCTTTTAGTGTTTTACACAATATTTACACATTAAGTTTACTGAAAGTAAAAACAGTCAGACGACGTTTCTTTTTTTGCTAATATATATATATTAGCAAAAAAAGAAACGTCGTCTGACTGTTTTTATATATATATATATATATATATATATATATATATATATATATATATATATATATATATATATATATAACCTTGGCTGCAGATACCTTTGCAGTGAATTTCTGCCAGAAATCTGCAACCCACTGACATCACCTGACTCTGAGTTTCCTCCATGGTGATGCTCTGCCAGGCCTTTACACTACATTTGTCTTGACTTATACCTACAGTATATTGTACTTTGGAGTAATGTACCTCCAGTTTAGCCTTCAGCCAGTGAAATGTATGCTCAGTTAGACTTAGGTTAGATGATTGACTTGCCCTTTGCAGAACATTCCATTAAAACTTTTGGGTTGCTAAAAAAAAAAAAAAAAAAAAATATATATATATATACAAGAATTTTCCTGAATATGAACAGATAATATAACCTCAGAATTCATCCTGCTGCTTTTGTCAGCAGCATTTATATCATCAATAAATACAAGGGAACCAATTTCATAGGGGGCTGTAGGCTCAATGCTATTGAATGAATTGGTGTGCTTTATATATTTTTTCTTTCATTCTGTTACATCTTTAACTCTTAATCAGGAGACGAACTACAATGTGGCAACTGGCAATGGCAATGTCAGTATCAGTACCTCAAAAGATAAACACATAAACAAACACATATTAAAAATAAACAAATAAGCTTTTTTTTTTTTAAATAATGTGTTTCATTACTTTCATTTATATGTTTATATTATATTAGTATAATATTTTAGTACTGTATATTGTGAAAAAGTATTATTAAAAGCACATTTTTATGTTTTAAATTTATGTGACTTAAATTTTTTCTTCTTTTTCTTTTTAATTATTTTTATATGTACACTTTCTGGAAAAACATCCTGAAAAGATGATTGAAATTGTGAATTTTCATGTATTCCAATGAGTGCTCTATTATGGAAGAGGATTAGGGCCAAAAGATAAATAAATACAATAATAAATGAATAAATAAAGTTAGTTTTGTCTTTAATCTCAGGATTTTTTACTTTTTTTGCTCATAATCTCAGAAAAAGTCAGAATTCTGATTTTACAGTCAGAATTCTCAGAAAAAAATTCAGAGCTTAAGTAAGCATTAATGGTGGCCCTCATCCTTTTCCACAGCCTATAAAGGGGTAACGATGGCAAATTCTTATCTGGTCTTTCTGTTTTAGAGGCTCTGAAATATTTGATAGTTTAATAGTATTACTTTGTTAAAATCTTTCACTGAGATTGACACAGAAATACAGTATTTCGACTGTTGTGAAACTATTCTGAAAGAGTTTTTTTCTTCACAAAGGAAATAATACTTCTGTCTCCTAACATAGTTGTTTCCATGGTCTCCGAGGTCACATGATGTTCCTCAGCTCAGGTCCAGTGTGTTCTTTCTTTCTTTCTTTTTTAAGAATGCATCAGATAGTGGGTTTGGCCTCCGCTGGTATTTTTTGCTGCTCCTCAGATGGGTTTGTTTGGATTTTTTTCAGCCTAATGATGGCCTGGCAGTGACCGCTCGCTGGACATCTGAGGGAGAGGTGAGAAGAACAGATTCCACACGCAACTGTGACATTCTGAAATGAACTCTAAACCTTTTATCTGCCTAATTGTACAGTATGTGAAACAATAAGGCAATAACCTGACCATGAGACAGCCGAGCAGTCAAGCAGATACAACGTGTAATTATTACATGGTTCATCTTTAAACTTAAAACTGAAAATCTGCATTTTAGCTCATATTCATTATAAATTAATTAAATATTTTGAATTCTAGTATACTTTAGTAGACAGTTAAAATAATGATACTTGTTGGTGTCCCAATATTTATGGCCTTGATTGTAAGTCACATTAAACAGTGTGATAGAGTGAAAAGTACTGTAGCCATCAAACATTACACGTTAGAATATATACATTATTATTATTATTATCATTCATTCATTCATTCATTCATCTTCTATACCGCTTTATCCTCTATTCAGGGTCGCGGGGGACCTGGAGCCTATCCCAGGAGACTTCGGGCACTAGGCGGGGTACACCCTGGACAGGGTGCCAATCCATCGCAGGGCACACACTCATACGCACATTCACACACTCATTCACACACTATGGTCAATTTGGGAACGCCAATTAGCCTAACCTGCATATCTTTGGACTGTGGGAGGAAACCGGAGTACCCGGAGGAAACCCACCAAGCACGGGGAGAACATGCAAACTCCATGCACACAGAGACGGGAATCGAGCCTGGCCGGGGAATCGAACCCAGACCCTGGAGGTGCAAGGCGACGGTGCTAACCACTACACCACCTACACTACAGTGCTAACCACTACACCACTACGCCTATTATTATTATTATTACATGTTTTATCATATATGTCAATTTGTTTGTAGCAATGTCCGGTTCAACTTTGTTCACAAGAGGAATGATATAATGATCATATGAATTAGTATAAGTGGTTAGCACTGTCGCCTTGCACGTCCAGGGTCAGGGTTCGATTCCCGCCTTGGTGTCTGTGTGCATGGAGGTCTGCATGTTCTCCCCGTGCTTGGTGGGTTTCCTCTGGGCTCTCCGGTTTCCTCCTACAGTCCAAAGACATGCGGATTATGCTAACTGGGCAAATAAATATATAAAGGAATAGAAAGTCAAGGAATCATGTGTCATTTCTTTTGTAGGATAGTACTGTAGTATTTTACTGTAGTACTGTAAAAAATTTCCAAATGGAGCTGGCTCACTTCTGCCTGATACTACAAATACGGTAAGGCTCTGGTGACCTTTCAAAGCAATAAGCTGAGGTTTTAATATGGGTAAGAACAATCTGCAGTGTGTTAAACGCACACACACACACACACACACACACTCGTCTCGATCGCCTACACATGACTTGTCACACTCTAAGCTGTTTCAGACAATACAGAATTGTCTGAAGACAATTTTTTGGCAGAGTCGTTGATCATATGCCTTGTGTTATCTGCCAAAACAGACAGACAGGCTGCTCTGTTCGGATCTCCTTGTTCACATTTTGTTGTGTTTTGTGTGTGTATGTGTGTGTGTGCCAGTTGTACAGCATGAGAAATGTGAGGAGTGTAAGGTCTCATGCATGTGTTTGCATTCATGGTCTTGCCAGATCGACGTGTGACTTAGGTGTGTGTGTGTGTGTGTGTATGTGTGTGTGGCACTGATTTTTTCAGCATGAACAGATTCAGATGCTTATTATACAGTCCCCGTTAACACCACCACCATCTCGTCTCTCTCTCTCTCGCTCTCTCTCTCTCTCTCTCAGAGCTTATTTCTCTCCCTGTCTTTTTCGCTGCTCAGGAAGCTTATAAATACTCTAATCTTGTAAACAAAAGTTCTTAAACAGTTCCCATGTTATCATTTAAGTTGTTAATTTGGCAGATCCCAAGCATAATCCGAACTGAGCATCTAGCTTTTAAAATGCCGCAGAACTAATTTTCCACCAGTTGATCACAAACAAGTGTGGCTTAGTTTGTAGGAAAAAACAGAGACGCACAATGCAATGCAGTGAGACACACACACACACACACAGTAATTATGAAGTTTGGAGTGCCAGTCCTTAGCAATTTTTTTAACACCAGCCAAAACAAACAGCTTTTTCCAGTATATTGTGTTTGTTAGACAATGTTTTAACCCTCAGAAATAGAAGGAAAATGCATTAATAAAATTTCACTATAACAATAAAAAAAACAACAATAGTGATAATAATAATATATTATTTTTAATTCTGTATTTCGCTCCGTCCACGTGCCATCGGGCGACAGATACTCCTCGTCCCCAGATATATTCATCGTCTTTGTGGAAGTTATTTAAGAGGTCAGGTTGTCAGCTCGATGCCCCATTGTCAGTCACACACTACAGGCAACACCAATTAGCCTAACCTGCATGTCTTTGGACTGTGGGAGCTGTACCGAAGAAACCCACCAAGCAAATTCCATGTTGGGAGAACATACAAACTCCATGGAATCAAACCTGGATCTAAGCCATCGTGCCGCCAGTGAACGCTCCAGGATCCTGAAAGAAGCGGACAAGGGCAAGTCTCTATTACAATCTTCCAAATATACAGTATTACTGAAGTGCACTGGGCAATGTAGGGGCATTCAAGTTAAAAAGCTGCATGAATATGTGCAGAATAACATAAAGTTATGAGAGTAAAACCTCCCATTATTTGTCTATATACAGTAATCCCCTGCTACACTAATGCACTAATCCACAAGGGAGCAGTTATCTGGCCGCTGGCCTCCCAGGAACTCCCTTAATTGCCCAAACATGTGAAATTGGCTCGGAGCAAGGTCAGGACTGCATGGGGGATGTTGCAATCTGTGGAAGATATTCTTTCAGCCGTTCCCACAGACACATGTGTCTCTTCTGCAAGTTGGTGACAAGTTATGCATCTATTATCGAGGATCAGGAGTTCCACACGCTGAACGTTCATAGGGATGACTACAGTGGGCTCCAAGCCACCTCCGTCATTCATGGGCATACGGCATTCTTTCAAATGTTTGCATCATTCAGATGGTTTACCGCAGCTTTGAGTCTCATCAACATACTGTACTGTGCTTGAAGTCTTCTGTTTTATGTGTATGAAAATTTTCATCACAAGTCCCAGTTTGACCTGAACCAGCCCTCCAATTTTCTTATATTATGTAACATAGACTTTTCACTTCAGAAGTTTCACAAGAATTGTCCATGTTATTTTTGGACTGTTTAAACCGTGTGTCTACAACAGTCTCTAGTGAATCAACATACACAGTTAAAAAGTGTAAGAATCCATGAGAGAAAAATTGGCCATGCTGTGACACTAGCTAACCACTGGCATCTGTGAGCTCATGTATATGAAAGAGAGGAGATGGCACCTGGAAGCACCCACTTGCCCTCATCCTCGGTAGCTCGTAGCTGTCACATGAAAACCGCCTGGTGAAATGACCAAATTAGGCAGAAAGTACTGGAGAATTCAGGAAACAAGTAAGTTTAGCAAATAAAGTCATACAAAAAAAATATATTTGGTTAACTCTACTTAATGTAATTTAACTTAAAGTTGTACAGATTGTGCTTAATGTGCCTGTGTGTTGCCTTGTATGTCCTCATTCAGTAATACTTCATGTATACGTATATTGATGTGATTAGGCAGGATCACTGATACCACATGCATGTTACATCAGGGGTTATATAACACTTGTACTGAATAATGCTTGATGTTTTTACACTCAACCTGGGGCTTCAAATGGTAATTCAGTATTTTATTTTACCGACTCCACCAGCATATCTACCAACATCTGAGGAGGTCCCAACATGGTCTGATTTGCCAAAAATCCATTAAAAGAAGCTCCACTGCACCCCATTATACCATGTATTAGGAATGTCGCTTACAACATGGCAAAGTGTTTGGCTTACGTTTTATGCCCATTGATTGGGGGGGGGGGGGAACCAACATGCACTGAAGAACAAAGAATAGTCTGTGGAGTTGATTAGAGACTTTGTGATTGCACATCGTAGGTAGTCGGTTTCCTGTGATGGAAAAATCATTATTTTTAAGTTTTGCTTCTACAAACCTCATTTGTTTGTAATGGTGTGTACTAACGGCAGATCGAGACTGTGCCATCGGGATCTTTGGCCAACATTGCCAGTGCTCCATCCCTCGCCTCACATCATCTATTTAATTTATGATGGAAGTAGAACTAGATAAACAGCTTCCCTTCCTGAATGTGTTATTGCTTGTAATAATGGGTCTCTTAAGACTTAGGGTTATCACAAACCCACACAACCACACCAACCAGTATCAAGAATGCACTCATTCTAATTGCCATCTGGGAAACAAGAAGTTAGTGGTCAGGGTCAGGACTTGCTAAGAGACCAGACAAGGTGGTGTCAGAGAATCATTACCGGTTGAAGGAGATCATATGCAGTGGTGTCAAAAGTATTCACATTCATTACTTGAGTAGAAGTACTGTATAGATACTAGGGTTTAAAAAGACTTCTTTAGAAGTTGAAGTATCAACTCAAGCTTTTTACTCAAGTAAAAGTGTAAAAGTACTGGTTTCAAAACTACTTAAAGTATAAAACTAAAAGTAACGTAAGGGGGGGAAAAGCATTAAGGATAAAAGCTTAGGCTATGCCACGGGACTATACACTGCATTAAAGAAAACTGTGTTGTTTTTTAAATTTTTTTCATAGTGATTTGGGATACTGTATATGGCAATTGAAAAAGAATGCATTTTAGTACAATGCAAATACATTAAAGAACCATATATGTGTACTTAACATGTTTCATGGAGTAGAAGATATGATAACTAGTTGCCTATAAGTATTTTAATGGTGCAAAAAGTCCAACTTCATAGGCATGTCATCAGTAACCTTTATTGTAATGTAAATGTACATCCAAGCTTAGCTGCAGGAATCTATGAGGGCAACATACAAGAAAATTAGTGTAGCCAGGGCAGGCTTAGTAACAATTACCCTTGTATGGTTGTCTACAATAAACAGTAGTGCTGTCAGAATGAATGATTCATCCAAGTAATTAATAAAAAAAAACATATGTATATATAAAGTTCCTGTTACCTTCCTGGTGCTGTTACCTTCCTCGCTGGTGCTTGGTTGTGACATTTCGCTCGAATCTTCAGTCTCTATCACGGACATCTTCGTCTACTTATCTCAACGTTATCAACCGGAAATGCTATTTTATTAAAACGTCCTTGCGGGAGTGTGTGACGTGACATCATGTGCAGGTGCGATGGATCGCGTACCAACCAATAGGGTGTCGGAATGGTATGTTTATACTTCTCATTCAATCACAATCAAATTCGCTCCATCTGGATGGCGCAATTTTTTATAATTTTTTTTAAATGACATGCTGAAATAAAATAGGAGTAACGAGGCTATTTTTAAAATGTAAGGAGTAGAAAGTACAGATAATTGCGTGAAAATGTAAGGAGTAGAAGTAAAAAGTCGGCTGAAAAGTAATTACTCCAGTAAAGTATAGATACCCAAAATTTCTATTATAAACTTCCATTATACTGCACCCATAAAGCAGACAGGATTAGTCAAAGGCCCATCAAGGGCCCATCTGTGGTAAGCTGGCAAAGCTGGGGCTCAAACCGTCAACCTTCTGATCAGTAATGCAGAGTCTTAACACTGAGCCACCACTACCCTACATCTAGGGGCGAAAATAAATCTTTGATATCTCCAAGAAGATATCTGAGTAGAAAATGAGAAGTCCATTTCTGCCTCCAAGGCTATCCATTCAAACCTACTTTCTATGAACTACTTCAGGGTGTTCATTACTTCCAAAAACAGATCAACATGCTCATGTCATCCATTGTTCACCTGAAGGATAAGACACCTCCAAAAAGGCAACACAGAGAGTGTCAAGTGATGCTATGGTGCTGGGGTAACAGCCAAAACCCTAAGCATCTGCTTCATTAAACACACCCAAGGCAAGCACCCTACTTTACCTGCCAACAAGTACTCTAGTGCCATGGGACACCAATTCCACCTCCAGGAGCAGTAGCTTTCAGAGAGGAGAGAGATTTGACCAGGAAGGTTATGTAGGCAGTAACTATAATCAGTAAGAAGGCATCATTCAGCCAAGATCAAGGCCATGAGCTCCCCTCATTCTTCTCCAGCTGATGTCATTTCAACATTGCAGCAGACACATGATGTGCTGAGGTTGCTCAATTTGTAACTTTCAATGATGATGGCTGTGTTGATAAAATGAGTGTTATCCCAGCATATGAATTTAATCTGTTCTGAGGGCGAGTTCTTGAGGCAAGATTTCGTACTGCGAAACGCATTTCCCCATATGAAATAATGTAAATTCAGATAATCTGTTTCAGCCACCCAAAAATATTACCAATATTGCTAATAAAAACAATCAAAACTTTTTGAAAAGGCATGTAAATGAGGAGGTAAAATATGAAGTAGACATTAAACCTCACTTAACCTTAATTTATGATTCCTCTTGGCACCGGCTGCTTTTAAACCCAAACTAAAGGTGGATCACTTTTTTTCTTGCTACTGTCCTTGCTAACATTCTTGGGGCCCATGGTGCTGTCTCATCACTAAATCATGCACAACATGCAAAAAAGAAGTTAACTCACTTGGCCTTCCACTGTAAACAAGTTTTTAACGGCTAACGGATGTATGCGTAACTCAGCCGGCGATCGGTTTCTTGCTAATTCTCAGTTCTTAATGTGCCAAGTTACCGCTGTATACTCACTCACTCATCTTCTATACCGCTTTTGTCCTGTGTTCAGGGTCCCAGGAGACTTAGGTATACCCTGGACAGAGTGCCAATCCATTGCAGGGCACACACACTCACACTGACACACTACGGGCAATTTGGGAAGGCTAATTAACCTAACCTACATGTCTTTGGACTGTGGGAGGAAACCGGAGTACCCGGAGGAAAATCACCAAGCACGGGGAGAACATGCAAACTCCATGCACACAGAGCTGCATGACCCTGGAGGTGCAAGGTGACAGTGCTAACCACTACACCACCGTGCAGTGATATGGTTTTTGTGCATATCCCAGTTTGGAAGCTGGGGTCAGAGTGCAGGGTCAGCCAGGATACAGCGAACCCTGAAGCAGAAAAGGTCTCAGGCCTGGCTCAAGGACTCAACACTGGCAACTTACCATCGCTGGGGTGCTGTTTGTATTTATATTTAAATCAAATATCTCACTACTTTTTCCAAGCCTGCATTTCCTCTCTCAAACCTGATCATTGTCTGTTATTGGGAAAAAAATAAGTTGACATCTGGTTTTCTTTAAGTGATGGCTTGTTTGATAAATCGTCTCAGCAGGGCTTTTAAAACAGCAGGAATTGTTGGACAGAGTTCCCCTGCTGAGAACACAAACAAACGCTCAGATTCACACTTTGTCCAAACCACTTTCGGGTGCCTCTCCGCCAACTAAGTGGCTCGTTTGAAACGCGATTTTTAATGCTAGCGCTTGAGCAGTTGGAAAACCTCCGCGGAGGCTGAATCCATTCAGTGGCAGAGATGAGACAGAACAAGAAAAGGAAGTGTTGGAGCTGTCAGCATTCTCCCACGACAGCCTTGTCACATCAAGGCCGAGTTAAGCGACAGCGTCAACGCCGGAGTGATGAACTGTTCTGAATGAGAACGTCTCTCTGAGGGAAGCCCTTTGTATTACCACCAGTGTTGGAGCGCAAACAAAGTGCACAACAGTTTAAGGATAAAGAGGAACCTTGTCGTGAAGAATTGGAAAGAAAAAAAAAACATCCCCTCTTGATACCTTGTCATAATGCTGTCTCCTCTGTCACTACTGAGAACGATCGCGTCTGCCAGGACCAGCGCCGCGTGGTAGCACTTTTCCTAACACACTGCTTAATTACTGGCTAAATATCAAATGATTATGGGCCAATATTTGGACGACTGGTGTGAATTAACTGGGTGAAATGTCCCCTGAAGTAAAATACGCTCTAACAAAGGCTGATAGATGACAGAGATGACAGAGCATCTATTATGAAACACCATCGCAAGTGTCTATTGTCTATTACAGAGCACTTAAAGGAAAACGTACCTCAAGCTTCTTCGGCATAAATTGTCTCCTGATGCACCGGGCTTTCCGTAATAGTGCTGTGTTTAGAGATTTGAATGAAGCATTAGCTAACACTCGTCCTGTTCTCACAGACACAGAAACACGCTCAGTAACACTACATCCAAACGAACTAATAAGATCAATAAATAAGAGAGCATGGCTAGCAGGTTGTTGCTTTGTTTATTTATCTGACGGGTGAATCGTAATGCCACTGAAGCGCGCTCACTAAATTGAACATCGTGTTCTCCGGAACGCTCTGGCTGCCAGCTTGCACATAAATACATTCTCAAAAAAAAAAACAACACTTGAGTATGAGTGTACACAAGCAGTATAGCACATTAGATACAACATTAACCGTAAAAGTTATGACAGTTGGATTGACAGAAAAAAAAGTAGACAAGTAGGCTTCTTCTAGAAGAAACAGTACTTAGATCCTGTAACATCCATCTGGTGTTTTTGGAGAAAGCTGGGTTTTATTGCCTAATTGGTTCTAAAGAGGATGGATTATATCAACGCCGCAGTGACTAAATTCACAGGTTTTTCTTCGAAACAATATTTTGTGTGTGCATGTTTTTTTTTTTTTTATTAAATATGACACTTTACCCAATTTGTGATAATGCTGAAACTTGAAAATTATAACCTGGAAAATGTCTGCATGTGTGATATTTAAAAGTACAGCAGGGGTGAGTTTAAATAACTGTTAGTGCTGTTCAGTTTACTGTATACACAGACTAGAATGATAACTATAACACCACCGCCAGTGAAATGAGTAACACTATTAATTTCAGTTCCTTGCAAAAGTATCCATACACCCCCTCAACCGTTCATGTATTTTATTGTGATTTCATGTGAAATTCAACACAAAGGGCATTAGTGGCTCAGTAGTTCCCTTGTTTGCCATGTGGAAAGCCCGGGTTCAATTCCCAGCCAATGCCAAAACCCCAGCCACTGGATGCTCGGGGAACCTGGGTAAAATGGGAGGGTTGCATCAGGAAATACATAAAATCTGTGTCAAGTTGTTGTGCGGATTGAATGGTTTGCTGTGTCGAGCAGCTGAAAGACTAACCAACTCGCAATGCGAGGTTTCACTGTAGTGGAAGAAAAGTGGAAGGAAAATTATACAGTGGAACCTCAGATTACGAGTAATGCGGTTTGCGCAAGACGAGCAAAGATTTTAAATTTTGACTTGGAAAATGAACAAGTCTTGGTATCACACATGCGCTTCATGTTATGACACCGAGCATCACGTGATCACACCTGAGCCAACGGTTTTTCTCTATCTTGCGCTGCGGAATTGTGGGTAATCGTCTACCCTGCTGGGTCTTAGTGTGCTTCTCTCAATGGTATAATCGACATCCGTGCACATGTGTACCATTTACTATAACACTGTGACCACGTGTGTGTGCGTAAATCATATTTTATTTTGTGTCTGTACACCTGTGTGTACAGCGCGTGTGTAAAGCAAAAGCAAGTCTCATTAGAGAGGTTAAAGATCCATTTTCTCTCTCTCTATCAGCCTGCCCTTTGTATCTGTGTGCACACACAGACATACTGTACAGACACCTCCTACTTTTGCCTTCACAGACACACACACACTCTTTCTTTCTGCTCTACACAGAAAACATTGCGATTCTTTTTAAAGGTAAAGTGCAGGTTAATTTGTTTTATTTTTACTTTAAAGCAGTGATTCCATTAGTGTGTCGCTCAATCGAGTGTCATTAGAGAGATTTCTTGTTTATTTTTCCGATAAAACAGTGTTTCCGTTGTGTGCGCGCGTGTGTAAAAAGAGAGGAGGAAGGGTACCTGTGTAAGACAATAAGGGTGAGAGGGGAGCTTACTTTAGAGTCACATACACACACACACGCACACACGCACGCACGCACACACAGCACCTGAGCGCACAAACGGAAACACTTATCTGTCGGGATTTATTTTTACTTGTTTTTTTAAGGTAAAGTGCAGGTTCATTTGTTTTATTTTTACTTAATATTTTGTGTTAATTATTTTTATGCATTTATTTTTTTGAGCTGTGGATCGAATAATTTGAGTTTCCATTATTTCTTGTGAGACAATTTGATTTGGTTAACAAGTGTTTTGGAATACAAGCCAACTTCTGGAATGAAGTATGCTCATAATCCGAGGTTCCACTGTATTTTATTTTCAAAATTTTTAAAGTAAAAAACTGAAAGGTGTGGTGTGCGTTTGGTTTCTGCCCCTTTTTACTTTGATACCCCTAACTAAAATCCAGTGGAACCAGTTACCTTCAGAAGTTACCTAATTGTAACTAGAGTCCACCTATGTGTAATTTAATCTCAATATAAATACAGCTATCCTGTGATGCCCTCAGAGGTATGTTAGAGAGCATTAATGAACAAACAGCATCATGAAGCCCAAGGAACACACCAGACAGGTCAGCGAGAAAGTTGGGGTGAGTTTAAAGGTGAGTTAGGTCATGAAAAATATCCCAGGAGCACTGTCCAATGCATCATCCGAAAATGGAAATAGAATGGTACACCTGCAAACCTACCAAGACATGGCCGTCCACCTAAACTGACCAGGCAAGGAGAGCTTAATCAGAGAGGCAGCCAAGAGGCCCGTGGTAACTATGGAGGAGCTGCAGAGATCCACAGCTCAGGTGGGGAGAATATGTCCACAGGACAACACTCCGGACAACACAAATCGGGCTTTTCTGGAAGAGTGGCAGGAAGAAAGCCATTGTAGAAAAAAAGCCATAAAAAGTCCTGTCTTCAGTTCCACCAGGCTTGTCGCAAACTGCAAATAGGATGTCTTATGGCTTTCTTTCAATGCCCATGCAGACCTGAGTCCACAGAAAAGCCACTGTAGCACAAAACAATAAAAAAAAAGTCAGAAACAGAAAGATGATGACAGAAAGAACACCCAGTGCATCACAGTCTGCCATGCATGGGGCTTAGCAGACAAAGAGATTCCAGACTCTAAACCCACTATACTGTATCTTAATCTGATTGAGAATCGACATGATGCACTGACCAAACAAGTCCAATCCATGGAGGCACCCAAAGGATTTGCCCCAGTGGCAGTTACCATAACACATTTCCAAAGATCTTGCCCAGAGGAATCGGAGCCATCCAGGTGACACAGAGGGACCCAAAACCTGGGAGGGTACAACGATAATGTTTTTAAATTATGGCTGATCAGTATATATAACATACATAACATTTTTTCCCCATTTAATTTGAACAACATACAAAAAATGGAGATACTTCCTAATCTGAAAGTCACATCCATGTGACTCAGTTGAATTCTTTCCATGTTGTCTCCTGCTACCTATTTCTGTTATCCGAAACCAGCAGTTATAATGGCATTTTCTAATCATGTTAAGTGATTTATTTGATTTAATGTGTGTTTTATTTACAGTTTTGGCTAATCCAAGATAAACTACTAAAATAATTCTCTCCACAAACCCCAACCAGACAACAACTAAGACTTATGCGAAGGGTGTTCAAGTCAAACCAGGATTTTTGATTGTACAGAATAACAGAACAGAGTTATGAGAGTAAAAACTCCCTTTATTTCTCTATATAATCCACTGCTACACTAATGCACTTATCCCAGTGTTTCATCACTAGTGCGTGGATACCATCAAGGTAGAAAGTTTTCTCATTACATAAGAAAATTGATCAGACTGCCTGCTTCAAGACTGAAGCGCTGGCCTCCCAGGAACTCCCGAAATGGCCCAAACATGTGGAAATAGCTTGGAGTGAGGTCAGGACGGTACATGTGGCAATAACTCTTAGCCAAGTTCCTGTAATGGTCAAGTGGTGTTGATAAATGATTGTTTGTACAGTTCACACAGAAAAGGCTCTCCGACTTGGTTCGGATCATCATTCACAGACCTATGGCCTTCTTTAAACCGTTTGCACCATACACATGTTTTACAAGAAGACATACACATCACCATACTGTCTTCTGTGAATATCAGTTGGTTGTTTCAAGTACCGTTTTGACTTACTTGACAAAAAAATCCAGGTTTCTAAAGAAAACCATCCTTATGCGCGTTATTTGTAACAGCCTGAGCTTTTGTTTGGGTTGTAAAGTTTTGTAATTATAAACCTTATCTCTAGCATGTTTGAACCGGACACTTATGTTTTTGACCCAAATGTGGAGGGACACCAACGCAATATAATGTGACCTTTGGCACTAGCAGTGGAGGCGCGTCAGAGGAGACGGCACTCGTTCGTTAGCATTCATCATCTTTGACTCTGCTTGAAATCCAGGAAAGAAATTGCCACGCTTGCTTTGCCTTATTATGCGATTTTTTTTTTATCTGCGCCATAACAAGCATCTCATCTGATGCCTTCTGTCGCGTGTCTCTTCTCATTGGCATCACCACCAAACTTTTAATAAGATAACACTGATGTGATTCATTATGTTTGCGTGTTGTTTGCTTCCTGTTTTTGCTTCGTTCATTTGGACACACTCCAGGTAAATAAACGCCAACAAGAAAGCAAACAAGCATTTAATTTATCTCCTTCCCCTAAAGACACAAATTCTCACTCTCCATTTCTTTGCAATTTGTGTCTCACTATTCCTCTCTCTCTCTCTCTCTCTCTCTCTCTCACTCACACATACCATGCACATAAACGCACCTGAACACGCCGGGTATGCTGTCTTTCCACAAAAACCGGGAAGTAGACATATCAATACGCTTTTTAAAAGTTTAAAAAAAAAAACACTCCCCCTGCGCTCCCAACCCCTCGCACGTATGCCTTCAGGGAGCGAGGCGCATATGCTCCCAAATAGATTTTAATTAGGATCTCATGCTTTGTCTGAGGTCTGTGATTAATAATGGAGAAATCAGGGCCTAATTGTTTGTGCACCAGGAGAAGCATGCTGGAGACGGAGAGGGAAAGGGAGGGGATGCTGTCCGCTGTGACTGCTAGCCCAGGGGGTCTGCTCTGCATCGTGTTCCTGTGGAAATTGGATTTGTTAGTAGCGGGGACGCATGAAGCTGCATCCCTCTGGCCCCGCCCAATCATGTTTTTATCAGCAGGAAATGATGTAGGTACACCGTTTCTCAATAAAGCCCCCCCACCTTTTATTTACTCACTTATAGAGAGGAGAACAGCAGCAGGAACAGCAACAGGAAGAAAAGGTGGGGTAGGATAGCGAAGAGGAGATGATGGCTGTGAAGAGAGACAGGGATTAGGGATCAGAGGAAGAGGACCGCCGATGATAGAAGAAGAGAAAAGAGACAAAGTGAGATGAGAGAAATGATGAGATAAGAAGAGAAAAGGGAAGCGAGCTGTTAGGAAGTTGGAGGAACAGGAACAAGAGAGAAGAGAAGGACAATAGAAAAAAGGAAGTGGAGGAAAATAGAGCAGGAAAGGAAAAATGGTGCAAAGTAAGGGAGAGATGAAGGGAAATGGCCAAATTTTAAGTTTTTTTTTTATTTAGAATTTCAGCACTGGGCTCGGGGGCAGCATGGTAGTGGTTAATGCACTGTTGCTTTTGCACCATTAAGGTGCAAGGATTCGATTCCTGCCTCTGGTCTGTGTGGATAGTCTGCGTATTCTCCCTGTGCATGGTGGGATTCCTCCAAGTACTCTGGTTTCCTCCCACAGTCTAAAGACATGCAGATTAGGCTAATTGGTGTTCACAAACTGCTCATGGTTTGTAAATGTGTGTGCATGTGAGCACTGTGACTGCAATAAACCCTGTTCAGGATGTACCTTAACTTGTGCCCGAAGTCTCCTGGGATAGGCTCCAGGCTTCCCCTGACCCCGTATACAGAATAATGCAGTATTGAAAATAAATGTGAAAAAAAAGCACTGCGCTGCAGAAGTACAGTAGAAATACTTCGTTACCTTACTTAAGTAGAAATTTTGGGTATCTATACTTTACTGGAGTAATTATTTTTCAGCCGACTTTTTACTTCTACTCTTTACATTTTCACGTATTATCTGTACTTTCTACTCCTTACATTTTAAAAATAGCCTCGTTACTCCTATTTTATTTCAGCTTGTCATTCAAAAAACAAACCCAAAAACCCAAACGCGCCATCCGGATGGAGCAAATTTGATTGTGCTTGGATGAGAAGTATAAACATACCATTCCGACACCCTGTTGGTTCGTACGTGATCCATCGCACCTGCACATGATGTCACATCACACACTCCAGCAAGGACATTTTAATAAATTAGCATTTTTGGTTGATAACGTTGTGATAAGTAGACGAAGATGTTCGTGATAGAGACTCAAGATTCAAGCAAAATGTCACAACCAAGCACCAGCGAGGAAGGTAACAGGAACTTTTTCAATTGCCATATACTGTACCGTATCCCAAATCACTATGGCCATTAAAAAAATATAACAAAAAAAACCAACACATTTTTCTTTTTCTTTTTTATGAGGTGTTAGTGTACAGTAGTATACAGGCCCGTGGCACAGCCTAAGCTTTTATCCTTAATGCTTTTTTCCCCCTCACGTTACTTTTACTTTTATACTTTAAGTAGTTTTGAAACCAGTACTTTTACACTTTTACTTGAGTAAAAAGCTTGAGTTGATACTTCAACTTCTAATGAAGTCTTTTTAAACCCTAGTATCTATACTTCTACTCAAGTAATGAATGTGAATACTTTTGACACCACTGGAAATTAGTAATGCTTCTCAATAAGATTCCCATCGCTAACGATATTTACAGGATAAATTGAACATTAATTAGCACAGTTGCTTGTTTAGTAGTTAGCCATGTCGCCCCGCACCTCCAGGGTACTCTGGTTTCCTCCCACAGTCCAAAGACATGCAGATTAGATTAGACTAAGTGACATTCCCAAATTGCCAGTAGTGTGAGAATGTGTGTGTTAGTGTTGAATGGAGGTCATACCACAGTTATGAAAAAAAAATGGGAATAACTACAATGGTCACCAATGGCTTCCACAGTCCCTGGTTGGACTACAAAGGTTCCTAGATGGATGGATGGATACTGTAGATTAACATTAATTAAGCCTAATCTTCTTATTAACAAACAGTATGTAATGGTAAGTTAATTAAAGTGATTAAGTGATTCATAAAGTGGCAAAATTCACCTGAATTGAACATTTATTCAATACTTGACTAAAACAAAATCTACATAAATGAGATAATATCAGAAAACCTGATGTCTGCTGTCATAAATATTGGAACATGCTATTTATCCTGCAAATGTGTTAATATTAGAATTTTTTTTGTTTCTTGTGATTTAATGTTACTCCTGGACATTGGATTGTGCTGCTGCTGATTATTTGGACTTTTTTTCGTTCACGCCTTAAAACCTCAATTAATTCAAAGCATTTTTAACTCTCATCGTCAAAGCGCCTAGAGCGAACGAATGAAGGGTCATAATTAGCTAAATGATTTCGTGATGACAATTATGTTCACTGTCGAAGTTCCCAGAACCATACAATGCTCCACCATGCCTCTCAACAGGAACAAAGAACACACACAGTGGAGAAAAGCCAGCGGTGCTGTGAAAGTATCCCGAGGCTGAAACGCGGTCTGGTGCCGCTGCTCTGCTGTCTGAGACATTTGGCCCCCATTAAAGGAGAACACATTAGACACTGATTTTATAATCATGAATATGGTGTCCTATATTTTTTCTGCCCGTACGTTCTGGTAGGCACCTGTCGCTGAGAGGTGCGTGAGTTTGAAATAAAAAGGGGTGGGGTTTACTTGATTATGTGGTTAAGAGTCGGATGCGACATGCAATCGCACGCCAGCATCTTTTCTTTTCGGGTGTTCATTGATCTTTTCATAACAACACTATAGAACTTTATACTTCTACAGTAATAAAGACCAAGTGTACTGACTGTCCTTTCGACACCATCAGTAGTCTACTGTTTGACTTTACACCACACAATCATTAAACAGTAATAATTCATGAATCCACTATCCTGTACCAATAAAACGAGTTTCATTTTGACTCTGTTTTAGCTCATAGTTTCCTCCTTGTTTTATCTCAAAAAGTTTTTCCTTACCACTTTTGCCTCAGGCTTACCTCTGGCTACTGGATTCTAAATATAAATCTGCATCTAGATTTCTGGGAAGCTGCTCTGTAAGACTGTCAAGTGAAACCCAAATAAAAACTAAATAATAAAATGTATTTTAAGTAATTGATGTTATTATTACATCAATGAGGTTTCATTCAAAGCTGCAATCACAGCAAAAGCACTGACAAGATGTTAAAAAATACCAACGTGAGACTAATGCAAAGGTGTACCCGCAAGAAATTAGTACCATGGTACTTATTTGTTGATACAATACATGTACAGTACTACACTATTTTACCTGGTTCTACTACGGTAACTTCCTGCACTATAGCATTAATAATACTGCAGTATGAACATACCATAATAGACACTTGATGAACCAGACAAGGGTGAATCCAAAATTATCCGCATTCTGGCTGTAGTTGTTGTTGTTGGTCTTTCGGCTGCTCTCAACAAGGGGTCGCCACAGCGGAATATCCAGTCCACACTACAACTTGGCACAGGTTTTACGCCGGATGCCGTTCCTGACGCAACCCTCCTATTTTATCCGGGCTTGGGACAGGCATATCCGCATTCTGGCTGTAGAATTTATTTAAATTAAACTCTTAGATCATCGACATAATCTCCTTGCTTTCCAATACACTTTGTTTGTCTGGCAACAAGCTTTTGTATTCGCTCAATAAAAAAATATTTTAGGCTGAGCTGTGAACGACGAACACACCGCTGTCTTCACTTCTTCATTAGAAGTGAATTTTCATCCTCATAGGGCTACTTTCATGGGACCAAACAGGTGAAAGTCTGACAGTGCGAGATCAGGTCTATAGGGAGGATACTTTAACACCTCAAAACAAAGTCTTTCCAGAGTGTCGACATTGTGGGCAGACGTGCATTGTCATGCAAGATGTTAACACCCTCTGATAGCAGTCCTCCAAAGTTTAACTATAGCTTGTTGAACCTTTTTTTTAAAAACCTCATTCTTGGTTGGTGATTGAGGATGGTTCCATACTATGCCGTTTACTCTCAGTCTCATAGGGAGGAATTTGTGTCTCGTAGAGTGTCAGTCCAAATTCTATTTGCAGATATACAAATGCTTCTCTTCACGCTCTTCCGTGAGTTGTTTCGGCACAAGGTTTACACTCAGACCACAAAAAATTATGACTGAAAAGAATGAAAAGTGTGACCTGGTGTAACACATTTATACCCGCACAGCAGTGACTGGGGAGACAGTAGCCTTGATCGGAAAGTGCTGATAAGACAACAATATAACCGGTGTGCAGATAATTTTTGACTCATTTATGTGTATTAAGCCAAAGGGATTTGTTCGACGCTGACCTTATTTTTTATCAACTTTCAAAAACAATCTGAACCAATGGGATCTCAATGTCTGTAACATCATCACAACGTTTTGACAACTAAAAATTCCTGTTAGGTGGAAGCAAGGTGAAGGTATCAAGGTAACTACATTCACTATTATTAAAAGAACCTTTTATGGCCATGTGGCCACACAATGTTTACAGGTGAGGACTGATCTCCAGTCAGACGATCCAAAAATAAACTGTTTAGGTGTAATAGTTGCCACTACGTCTGGATTGAATAACACTACCCAATATGTGAAGCATGGGGGTGGCAGCATCATGTTGTGGAGGTGTTTTGCTGGGGAAGGGACTGGTGCAGTTTGATCTACAAATATTTAAGTGACATTCTAAGACAACAGGCAGAAAGTTGTCTATCAGGAGAATGATGATCCAAAGTTGCAATCGAATCGTTCTTTAATACCACAAAGTGAACTTTTTTGAGCTGCCAATACTCACAAAGCTCTGATCTCAATCTCATAGAAAAAATCCTTACAAAGGAATAACTGAATATCTGACAATACTTTTTTTTTTTTTTTTTTACATTTTACTTGTTAATGATAACCTAGAGTGAGTTGAGGAGGGCGTGAAGAGTGGAAAGGCTGTTGGTCCTGATAACATAACTGCGGAGGTATGGAAGTGCTTAGGAGAGGTGGCAGTAGAGTTTCTGACTAGTCTGTTTAACAAGATCTTGAAGAGCAAGAGGATCCCAGAGGAATGGTGGAGAAGTGTATTGGTGCTCATCTTTAAGAACAAGGGAGATGTGCAGAGCTTGGGCAACCACAGAGGAATAAAGCTTATGAGCCATGCAAGGAAGCTTTGGAAAAGAGTAAAGGAAGCTTTGTTAAGGGCAGAATTGAGCATTTGTGAGCAGTAATATGGTTTCATGCCTAGAAAGAGTACAACAGATGTGCTATTTGCTTTGAGGATGCTGAAGAAGAAGTACAGAGAAGGTAATAGGGAGTTGCATTGTGTCTTTGTAGATTTAGCGAAAGCGTATGACAGGGTGCCGAGAGAGAAGCTGTGATATTGTATGAGGAAGTCTGAAATGGCAGAGAAGCATGTTAGAGGGGTGCAGGACATGTACTGTATGAGAGCTGTAAGACAGTGGTGAGATCTGCTGTACGTAGGTGCGAGAGAAGAGTTCAAGGCGGAGGTGGGTCTGCATCAAGGATCGACTCTAAGCCCCTTTTCGTTTGCTATGGTGATGGACAGGATGACAAATGAGGAACCCATGTTAGATGTTTTGGAGATAAAGTCAGAGAGGACAGATTGAGGTGGTGGTTTGGACATGTTTAGAACAGTGATTGTGAGCATATTGGTAGAAGGTTGGAACTGCCAGGCAGGAGGTCTAGAGGAAGACCAAAGAGGAGATTTATGGAGAGAGGACATGAAGTTAGTTGGTGTGAGAGAAGTAGGTGCAGAGAATAGGGTTAGATGGAGGCAGATGATGCACTGTGGCGACCTCTGAAAGGGAACAGCTGAAAGACAAAGAAGACGACTTGTTAATGATAAACCTATTAAGATGGTATTTAATTGAGTTATGATGGGGGGATAAAACAAGATTTTGAGCCTGTGCTTGAAGTCAGACCCATTGTGGCTTTGCATCTGTGCTAAGAGGGTGTCTCAGTATATGGCAAGCATAAAATGTCAAATTCCTAGTTGTGCTCATATTAGTTCATTTGCTCCCAGAAAATGCCCTATGCCCAATGGAATGAACCAGAAAAGTATGCTTACACTGGCAGGAAAATAAATCACACCATGTCAACATGAGAACATGAAGGATTTCTAACTGTGTAATATGTTCTGAGCTGTGTTTCTGTTAATGAATAGAATTTGCCGCAGCTTTTCTTTGTGTGTGTGTGTGTGTGTAGTGATTTACTCTGTCAAACAGGTCATAGATCAAATCAATGACAATAGCAGTCACAATGCCTGCTGCTCACAGAGAGACAGAAAAAGAGAAATAGTTTAATGAAGCAAAAAAAGAAGGAAGTTGTACTTTTCCAGAACAGGAAAATAAAGATTGACACATTCCTCCTTCCATGATTAGAGACAGTAAAAGACTGGACAATTCATTCAAACACAC
Organism: Channallabes apus; assembly: GCA_030522415.1. Taxonomy (NCBI): domain Eukaryota; kingdom Metazoa; phylum Chordata; class Actinopteri; order Siluriformes; family Clariidae; genus Channallabes; species Channallabes apus. Next base: position 29,406,574 of record CM060119.1, on the reverse strand, counting down.
TTGCATACAAAAATGTATATTTGGTCTGTTGAATCTGACCAGCGTAACACACTCACTCACTTTTACTCATTGTCTATACCGCTTTATCCTGTATATACAGGGTTGTGAGGGTCCTGGAGCCTACCCTAGGAGACTTCCAGTGGGGTATGAGGCGGGATACACCCTGGATGGGGTGTTGAACCTTTACCATTTACATTTAGTCATTTGGCAGACGCTCTTATCCAGAGCGACTTACATTTTTATCTCATTATACATCTGAGCAGTTGAGGGTTAAGGGCCTTGCTCAAGGGCCCAACAGTGGCAACTTGGTGGTTGTGGGGTTTGAACCTGGGATCTTCCGAACCGTAATCCAATGCCTTAACCACTGAGCTACCCCTGGCCCATACACACACTGATACACTCATTCAAACACTACAGACAATTTTGGAACACCAATTAGCCTAACCTGCATGTCTTTGGACTGTGGGAGGAAACTGGAGTACCCCGAGGAAACCCAGCATGAGTGAACATGCAAACTTCATGCACACAGACCAGAGGTGGGAATCCAATCCAGACCGTGGAGGTACAAGTCGGAAGTTATTTATCCAAATTCCCTCAGCATTGTGCGACAAGGTCATTTTTTTCCTTTTACTTTTGTGCTCATTATGGTTTCTGTTTTCATGTTTCCATGTACAGTATGTAGATTTGTTTAGAGCTGATTATTTTCATTTCTTCAAACAGTACAGTTTTGGGATATCTTATTGTCTTTCTTTCTTTCAATCTATTTTGTAGAGGATTCTGATTCATATTGTGTTCCTAGCAGTGCGATGATATATGCTAAGTACAGTTTTGTTGCCTGGTGTGGTACTTTGGTTTTAGTTTTTGCTCTCAGTAAAGATAAATGTCTGGCTTTATCCCTTATCTCCGACAAAACACAAGACAAAATTTTTTTTTTGGATATAGCACACAGATTCCCTCCATTTTTTTTACTGAGATTCCAGAGGGTCTAAGAGATTCAACTCACTGTTAGATGAAAGACCAGGAATACTGAGGCCAACATGGTTGTCCCTTGCATCACGATCCAACCAAAGGTACTACCTGTATAATCCCCTGCTCTACCTGAAACATGTCCTGTTCTGTCCCCATGCCCCATGTTCTTGTCCATTACCTACCCTAGCAATGTGCCTTCCCATCCCCACAATGCAAGACCCTGCTCCAACAAAGCTGTGCCCTGTTTCAGCAAATTCAGTATCTGATACAGCAGATCAGGAATTGGAGATTAGTGGAGTGATTGGCTCTGTCTCATCAATGTCAGGCCCTGCCCCTTTTCCCTGCCCTGTTCCAATACTTCCCTAACCTCCCCTAGTGATTATCATGTCTAGTTCAACCAGAGCTTCAGTGATTTTACTCTTGCAACGATTCTATCCATGAAATTGCTCCCCTGCCAACCATTCCTGGTGCTGTCTGCTGACATCATGTTGTTGCTTCCGGCTGATAAAAATTGAGTTATCTCCATCCATGGTTTTGAAGACTTCTTGAAAAGCCCATGAAATAGCATTTCCATGCACAAGTTCCAAAAGTTTTAGTCTAGCTCCCCCATCAAGGCTCACCAATACAACACTCATGGCAAACTACAGTATGTCCCAGATTCCGGGCTAGGTCCTGCTACAGCACCCATGCCAAGTAACTGTATGTCCTAGATTTCAAGCTAGCTTTTGCTACAGCACCCATGCCAAGTTACAGTGGTGTGAAAAACTATTTGCCCCCTTCCTGATTTCTTATTCTTTTGCATGTTTGTCACACTTAAATGTTTCTGCTCATCAAAAACCGTTAACTATTAGTCAAAGATAACATAATTGAACACAAAATGCAGTTTTTAAATGAAGGTTTACGTTTTTAAGGGAGAAAAAAAACTCCAAATCTACATGGCCCTGTGTGAAAAAGTGATTGCCCCCCTTGTTAAAAAAATAACTTAACTGTGGTTTATCACACCTGAGTTCAATTTCTGTAGTCACCCCCAGGCCTGATTACTGCCACACCTGTTTCGATCAAGAAATCACTTAAATAGGAGCTACCTGACACAGAGAAGTAGACCAAAAGCACCTCAAAAGCTAGACATCATGCCAAGATCCAAAGAAATTCAGGAACAAATGAGAACAAAAGTAATTGAGATCTATCAGTCTGGTAAAGGTTATAAAGCCATTTCTAAAGCTTTGGGACTCCAGCGAACCACAGTGAGAGCCATTATCCACAAATGGCAAAAACATGGAACAGTGGTGAACCTTCCCAGGAGTGGCCGGCCGACCAAAATTACCCCAAGAGCGCAGAGACAACTCATCCGAGAGGCCACAAAAGACCCCAGGACAACATCTAAAGAACTGCAGGCCTGACTTTCCTCAATTAAGGTCAGTGTTCACGACTCCACCATAAGAAAGAGACTGGGCAAAAATGGCCTGCATGGCAGATTTCCAAGGCGCAAACCACTTTTAAGCAAAAAGAACATTAAGGCTCGTCTCAATTTTGTTAAAAAACATCTCAATGATTGCCAAGACTTTTGGGAAAATACCTTGTGGACCGACGAGACAAAAGTTGAACTTTTTGGAAGGTGCGTGTCCCGTTACATCTGGCGTAAAAGTAACACAGCATTTCAGAAAAAGAACATCATACCAACAGTAAAATATGGTGGTGGTAGTGTGATGGTCTGGGGTTGTTTTGCTGCTTCAGGACCTGGAAGGCTTGCTGTGATAGATGGAACCATGAATTCTACTGTCTACCAAAAAATCCTGAAGGAGAATGTCCGGCCATCTGTTCATCAACTCAAGCTGAAGCGATCTTGGGTGCTGCAGCAGGACAATGACCCAAAACACACCAGCAAATCCACCTCTGAATGGCAGAAGAAAAACAAAATGAAAACTTTGGAGTGGCCTAGTCAAAGTCCTGACCTGAATCCTATTGAGATATTGTGGCATGAACTTAAAAAGGCTGTTCATGCTAGAAAACCCTCAAATAAAGCTGAATTACAACAATTCTGCAAAGATGAGTGAGCCAAAATTCCTCCAGAGCGCTGTAAAAGACTCGTTGCAAGTTATCGCAAATGCTTGATTGCAGTTATTGCTGCTACGGGTGGCCCAACCAGTTATTAGGTTCAGGGGGCAATTACTTTTTCACACAGGGCCATGTAGGTTTGGATTTTTTTTCTCCCTAAATAATAAAACCCCTCATTTAAAAACTGCATTTTGTGTTTACTTGTGCTATCTTTGACTAATAGTTAAATGTGTTTGATGATCAGAAACATTTTGTGTGACAAACATGCAAAAGAATAAGAAATCAGGAGGGGGGCAAATAGTTTTTCACACCACTGTATGTCACAGCCTCGATGCTAAGCTCCCTCCTGGTTCCCACACCCCATGTCACTGTCTTAGTTCTGGGAGAGGCATCGGAGGATAGTGGAGTTATTGCCCTGGGGCACGATTAAGTGTGTCCCAAGGGAAAGGTGTACTTTCTTGAGAAGGTGAAGGAGAGCAGGAGTATTTTGCTGTTGATGCTTTCGAGTTGATTCTTGTCTTGCGATGAAATGTTGCTGCCCTCTGCAAGTGTATTATAGAGGATTCTGATTCATGTTTTGCTTCCCAATAGTGATACAGTAAGCTTTCTTGCATGAAAAGCATAGTGCAATCTAATAGATAATGAGATAATCTAATATACAATATATATACAGTCCAGCCCTACTACTAATAAATCTGCAGTTTCCTTTGTTTCACTTTTATGAAAAAGGGTTGCGGCGATACCTTTAGCAAGCTACATTTTCCTGCAGGACCCTGACATGCCTCAGCACGACCTTACATATTTGCATAACAATTTTTATGAGGTAATGTTTTGTATGTGTTTACCAGTGTTTGGAATTGACTCATTTTATCAGTGGAGAGGCGCTGAGCTGTGCAAACTGTCTTGCCTGGGTGGAAATGAGTGCCTGATGAAGGGCATCAAGTCTGATGCAGAGCCTCTGATGCTGTTTACGTAGATGCAGGGATTAAGGCTGCTTAGTTCAACTGCATAGAAGATGATTCTCACTGCGATGAATATAGAGTACAGCCTGAATAAACTCAGATATGAAATAAGATGCTGTTTTAGGAAGGTTTTTTTGGGGGTCATAATTACTAGATACATGTTTTAACAAGAGAGATATGATGCTGGGAAAGACATGGTGCAGCAATTGTGATGTCATAAAAGTGACCATAAACTAATCTGTTTCTTTGTGTGATATTCTGAGTTCATACATATTGAGAGGCTGTATAGTTTAAATTTAACGTAAAATGTTTTTTTTTATTCAGTTTTATTACATTTATTTACACAGGTTTGCAAAAATCTGGACATGGATTTAGTGTGATATCCCTAGAAAGCAGTCCAAAGGTGACAGTGGCAAGAAAAAACTCCCTGAGAAGTCATGAGGGGAAATTTAAACAAAGCTTTACCTGGGTGCTACCATGGTGCCATCTATGCAGAGGTGGCTCAATCGGGGGGTTTGAGCCCCAGTACTGCCAAGCTGCCTCTGTTGAGCCCTTGAGGAAGATCTTTAACCCTATCTTCTCCAGGGGCGCTGTATCCTAGCTGACCCTGCGCCGGAACTGGAATGAAAAACAACTTCACTGTGCTGTAACTTACATGTGACAAGTAATTGAATCTTAATTGTATGATTAATTCTTATGGGTTAATAAGGATATTGTGTTTATAGCTCTTATATAACTTTATACTGTAAAGTTGAGCAATAGTAAGTGTGTTGAAATGTTCAGTATGGACATCTGGGTCATACAGTTCTGCACTCCTGCAATTAACATCTGGGCAAAAATCTTCCTGGAGAGAGTTCCAGTTTCACACAGGATTTACTGTAATGGGGATTTTAATGGGAATTAACTCTATTAAACTGGATGATCACATTGGATTTTTACTAAAAGTGAAACACATTATAATAAAATTTCCAATTTTTCAATTAGTGGTAGGTACTGTGGCACCTCCACAGTCAAGGGTTCGATTCCGACTTTTCCAGTTTGGTCTCCCCATGCTTGGTGGGTTTCTTCCAGGTGTGCTTGTTTCCCCCTACAGTCCTAAAATATGGAGATTATGATAACTGGCATTCCCAGATTGCCTGTAGTATGTGTATACAGTATGTGTGTATGCATGCACTTTGATGGACTGGAACCCTGTCCCTGGGATAGGCTCCAGCCTCCTGACCCTGTACACAGGATCAGTGGTATAGAAGATGAAAGATTGAGTGAATGAATGAATGAATGCATCTCCTCCAATTTTTATTTAAACTAAAACGTCTGCACATTCATTACTTTGCAAAAGTACTTTGATGCCCCTCATTTAACTCATTTCAATAAATGAGAACAAATGTTTTACTGTATCAGACTGCAAAGTGCCTCAAATTGGTTGTTTATGTAACAACCTCAGCAGTGACCTCATTTCCCCTCTCGTCTGTTACAACCACTCGGCATTCAGCATCAGCAGTATTCTAATCAAATTCAAAGGAGGTAGGGCGTTTTCTGATTTATCTCCAAAGCTTTGGAACAGGCTTCCAGACAATGTTTAGGGCTCAGACACAGTTTCCCAGTTCAAAAGTAGACAGATCTATTTAATCTGGGTTACATGTAATTCATCCCATAACCTCATACTCCAGTACTTCTATCCTGAAAGGCAACTACACTAATTCTTTCCACCTGTTCTTTATTCTTCTACCCATCCCGAGGTATCTGGAGATTGTGCCAGCTTCAGTAGACAACTGACAAGGCCGACCCTGCGAGGATCCTAAGGCATCCAAAGAAGGACCAGCTGGATTCTGCTTCATGATGGTTTGGAGCTACACATTCTGCTCCTGTGCTTCCAGTGGTCCAGACCCCATCTGCCCTCTGCACCTGCTGACTCGTCCCTGTGCTGAACTGGACTTCATGTTAATTGAAATAACTACATGAGGTTACATAATTTTTCAGTTATCACCCAAATGAGGATGGGTTCCCTGATTGAGTCTGGTTCCTCTCAAGGTTTCTTCCTATCTCAGGGGTTTTTTCCTTGCCACTGTCATCTTCACCCTTGGCTTGCTCATCAGGGACACCATCTCATTATTATCTAGACACATTTTTTTCACACGTACACATGTCCATAAATTTTCTTTGCAAATTTTCTTTTCATTTTTGTGAAGCTGCTTTGAGACAATGAGCATTGTTAAAAGCGCTATATGAATAACATTGATATGAATTGATATGAATATTGATATTAATTTAAGCATAGGTCACAAACAAAAAAATAATAATACTCTAAAACTGGTCAGATACAGGGTCTGGACTGAAAAAGCAGAAAAGTATTCCAGGCAGCCTGGAGAACTACACCGCAAGACTACATTCAAAGCATAAAAGAAAATCTGTTTCAATGTGAACAAAATATGTTGAAATGATGCATGGCTCAAGACTTTTGCACAGTATGAAGAATATAGAGGCATTTAGTATATTTATTTGCAAACATATTGGTTATTTAGCTAGTAACTGAGATAAAAAGCCAAGTCATAACAATTTGATAGCTGCAGTACCAAGCTTTGTGTTTTATGCCAGTACTGTGGCATGATTTGATTAAAGTCTCTGGAAAGACATTGCAGCTCCTGTTTTTTAGAAATTGCATTTCAGACAATAAGAAAAGGAAAAGATGTGTACGAGAGAGAGAGAGAGAGAGAGAGAGAGAGAGAGAGAGAGAGAACGGGTGGTGTTAGTGCTCAGAGCTTTCCTTACAACTTCGCTGAAAGGACGCACAGTAACATTAGTCATTATCTATGAATTTTGTATGAGACCAGGTTGGTGAGAGACATGTTAGGTGGCCTGCGATAATGAGGAACTCAGTCATTTGCCGTGTGCATGGTGTTGCTTGGTGTGAGGCAGCGCTGTAGTAGTGGAGACAGGAGAGGCTGAGTGAGCTCCTTCTCCGGTTTAGGTCTCTCATCATCTTCCCAGCATGATCCCACTCATCCGCACCACTCTTCACTCCTCTCCTCCATCACAGCTGGCCCTTACCGCATGCTCGCCCATTCATAGAGAGGATTAAGCACCATCTCACGTCTGGTCCTCCTGGCTTCTGTTATTCGCTCTTCTTCTTCTCCTCCTGTCTTCCTACCCTTTGTACCCTTTGTCATCTTTTTTAGTTATAATTATGTACGGCTCTTTTTAACCTGTGAATTGTTTCAATGGGAAACAACTGTGACAAATGAAACTGAGATTTATCTCTTTCTAACTCCATGATTGTTCACTGATTTTTATTTCTTTCTACATTGTAAAGTTTTGCTAAAGGCGTCCAAAAACTGCATGAATCTCCTTTGAACAGTTGATATTGAGATGTTTCTGCTACTTCTGCTCTGTAAAGACTTCATAACGCCTCTAATCTGAGCTGCTGTTAATTGGTCATTTTTCAGGCTGATAACTCTAAATGAACTTCTCGTCTGCAGCAGAGGTAGGTTTTGGTCTCGTCCTCCTGGGACGGCCTTCATGAGAGTCAGTTTCATTATGGTGCTGGACGGATTTTGCAAATGCACTTGACAATACTGTTCTTGCAGGAACTATTACAGAAAGGCCGACCTCTGTGTCTTAAAATAACAACTAACTGGTGTTTTTCTTGTTGTTACGTAATTACCTAATTCCATATGTGTTATTTTATAGTTTTGAAATCCCCAGTATTGTTGTAGAATGTAGAAAATAAATCACTAAACAAAAACACAGAAATTTACTAGTGACCCCAAACTTTTGAACGGTAGTGTACAGTATACAGTATATACTGTACTATCGCATACACCAGTTTATCCGGTATGTATCACAGGGAATCTGAAGCCTATCCCAGGAGACCTAGGGTGCGAGGCAGGATATACCATGAACAGGGTGCCAATCCATTGCAGGGCACACACGCATACGCACGTACGCAAATTGGGAACACCAGTTAACCTAATCTACATGTCTTTGGACTGTGGGAGAAAACCAGCGTACCTGGAGGAAACCCACCAAACGGTTTATTTTGCACACGAGGGATTGGTCTCAGTAGCAATGGTGTATCCAATCCACGAACAGGACAAGTGTGTGATAAGAATAGCCTTAATAGAAAGAGAAGAAGGATCAAAAGGAATACTGTACGAAATAAACTTTGCTCGGCAAAATCATTATCTGCACATTAAAGATCGTGCTTTCTAAATTATATATGGCGCATATGATCAAATATACAGACTTTACCACATGATCAAAGTTCTTATGTGTCCGCTATTATTCCAAAGTATTTCATTCACTCTCTATTACAATATGAAAGGCAGCCACTAAAGAAACCTACTATAATTTTATTCTTAAATGTCGAGAGCCTAATTATTCTGACAAGGCTATTTCACCAGACTCTTTGAGGGGCTGTGTTTCAATCCCCCCTCCCCCGCCCTTCAACCCCCCACCCCTCACACACCCCCGTCTATCCTCACTCGTCTTTCCAAAAACCCAGATAAAAAAGGATTTAAAGAGCAGTTGGTGGTAGACATTTAATCCCCCTTAAACATTCTTAATATCTTCACAAGTGGGACTTTCTCCAAAAGAAGAAAAAGAAGAGTACTTTAAATCAGCCTTTACATAAGAGACTGTGATTCCTGGTCTTAGGTGCAAAGAAACAGGAGCTATCACAACTCTCACTTTCTTCTAAATGGCCTTAAGTTCGACTTAATTCGCTTTCTCATAAGGTTCACTGTGTTTTGTGCACATTTACATTAAATGGTGTGTGTCGAGATATTCCCTGACTCTTGTAGCTCATTACATTTAAACATTTAAATCTCAAGTTGAAGTTGAAATTTCATGTACCCATGCCCAAAACCATTACATCCAATGATTATTATTATTCATTCATTCATTCATTCATTTTCTATACCGCTTAATCCTGTGTTCAGGGTTGCGGGGGACCTGGAGCCTATCCCAGGAGACTTCGGGCACTAGGAGGGGTACACCCTGGACAGGGTGCCAATCCATCGCAGGGCACACACATAGACACACTCACACACCACGGGCAATTTTGGGAACGCCAATTAGCCTAACCTGCATATCTTTGGACTGTGGGAGGAAACTGGAGTACCCGGAGGAAACCCACCAAGCACGGGGAGAACATGCAAACTCCATGCACACAGAGACGGGAATCGAACCCGGACCCTGGAGGTGAAGGCGACAGTGCTAACCACTACACCACCGTGCCGCCTATTATTATTATTATTATTATTATTATTTGGTTAAAGGTTGACATGAAGAACCCTGAAGCTTTGTTCATAATGTTTAGTTTAGCTTAACACACTGTACATATTTTTTAAAATGGAATTAGAGGAACACAAACGTGGGGAGGTGGAGGCTCTGAGTTACTGATCTTAACCCAAAGAGGAGTTCTTTTAGGCGTGAACTTGCCTGGAGAACTTCTAAACAAGACAGATAGAAGAAGAAGAATATTCAATTATTTGGCAATTATTTTTACAGCACTGTAAAATTTCTTCTTCGCATATTCAGCGGTTCAAGACGCGGCTCCTCCATGTTCCCGCCGTTGGGCCCTTGAGCAAGGCCCTTAACCCTGTCTGCTCCAGGAGAGCCATATAATGGCTGACCCCAGCCTACTAACAGAAAGTTAGGATATGCATAGAATAAAGAATTTCACTGTGTACAGTATATGTAATGTATATGTGATGACTAAAGGCTGGACTTAACTTACAAATGGAGGCCCGTTTGTGGAAATATAGCTATAAAGCAGGAAGAATTATTTGAAAAGATATCTTTTTCAGATTGGAGTTTCTTGACAGACTGCCATGTTTTGTTAACCTTTTGAAATCCAACAGGAGTGTCTGCAACTTCAAGCTGAGAATGAACCAGACAACATTTCTACCCATCTTTCTACCTAGCGTGATGCCAGGATTGCAAATTCATAAAAAAAGTGGAGAATGTCTACAGACAGGCCAAGGTTAGTGGTTATAACTTTTTTTTTTAATCCATGCAACTTTATTCTGATAACATTTGCCATGTTTTTTTTATTAATTATGTTTAACTTTGATTACAGTGCACAATGTGGTGGCCAATTCATCTGGGAAAATGATTCCTTATTCTTCCGGGACCACTCTTTCACAGTTTGAGGCCGGGGATATGACTGTGCCATCAGGGAAGAAAAGTCTCCATCTGTTTTTGACACTAGACATTCATTTCAACATCAAATAGTCACTTTCTCAATAAGGCCACCCGCCGCTTCAACACCCTCCTCTCCCTGACCGCATCATCCTCGGAACAGCCTCGTAAAGATGTTACCACTACCTACAATCAGTTCATAAGACCTATCCCTTGCCACTCACTCAGATCCCACCAACCACCACTCAGGTACAGATGCCACACACTTGCCACATACACTACACAACAACTTATGTTTCCTTTCAACAACAGGTCATTCCCTCTCTGGTCTGATCAGGCTATTTCCCCGCTATCACCTACGCCATAAACCCCCTCTACTCCTGCACAATACCACTTGTGCAACCATCCTTTCATATCTATCAAATGCATTTTTTTTCTCATTCCCACTCATGCTCCATTCATGACATCTCACTCAACTCCATCTGGAGCTCACGGTTAAACTGCCTGGACTTTCCCGCTGCTACCAGGATGTTGTGATTTTCTATACTGTATATCCTCTGGGACAACAACAACAAAACCTTCATAGACGTAACAACAATGTGGTCACTCAGTACATTCCGCTAACTTCATTTTACCGACATCGGTGTTTTACATTTACATTTAGGCATTTGGCAGACGCTCTTATCCAGAGCAACTTACATTTTTATCTCATTACACATCTGAGCAGTTGAGGGTTAAGGGCCTTGCTCAAGGGCCCAACAGTGGCAACTTGGTGGTTGTGGGGTTTGAACCTGGGATCTTCCGAACCGTAGTCCAATGCCTTAATCATTGAGCTGCTCCTGGCCCCTTCTAATTCAGAAATTAGAAGCTGAGATATCTTAATTACTGCAGTAATTATCTAATTAAAGTCCTTTAAGTATGGTATTTGGTGGCACGGTGGCTTAGTGGGTTAGCAATGTCACTTTGCACCTCCAGGGTCCGGGTTTGAGTTCCGCCTCGGAGTCTGTATGCATGAGTCGGGGGTTCGAACCCCAGCATCGCCAAGTTGCCACTGTTGAGCCCTTGAGCAAGGCCCTTAACCCTATCTGCTCCAAGGGCGCTGTAAGCTGGCTGACCCTGTGCTCTGACCCCAGTTTCCTAATTGGAATATGCGAAGAAGAAATTTTACAGTGCTGTAAAAATAATTGCCAAATAATTGAATATTCTTCTTCTTCTATCTGTCTTGTTTAGAAGTTCTCCAGGCAAGTTCACGCCTAAAAGAACTCCTCTTTGGGTTAAGGTATGTATAGTTACCAATAAACCATATATGCTCATACCTAACGTACTGTAGATTTCGTGTAATATACCATAGATTTGAAATCAGGGGTATCCTCCACACAGATACTGTATCATGTCGGAGGTGAAGGGTGCAATGATAATCATATTGACCCCAATGGAATCCCTTATGACCTACATTCTGTGGTCAGAGCCACCTCTGCTATACTTGTTTAACATCTGTTAAATTCATTGTTCATTTAATTATGATATGTTGCTTGAGATTGGCATCGTTTGCCTGCTTCATGCCATTCATTCCACGTCTTTATACACATCCTAATAGTCCAATTTTCTTGTTATGGGTAATGAATGATGTGTTCGCTATCACAGAAAGAGGTGCAGAGTTTCACCTATATTACATCAGTCACTAACTACCATGCTTGACAGAATGAATCCTTAAGTGACAATGTTCTCCATATCCAAAACACACACACACACACACACATCTCTCATTTGCCAAAAGTCTAAACTGCTCATCATGCAGAGTTAAGGAGTTTTTTTTTTTTTTGGTCCTAAGCACAATAATGAGGCAGCGTGCTGTAGTTTTATTAAGGCGCTATCATAATAAAATGTTCGTTTGGCCGCTTACCACCATGTCATTTCTACCTTAATGGTGGCCACAGTAACGCTCTGAAAGAGACAATGGTTATAAATTCCCTCTCTCCTGCTTCACAGCTTCCCGTCTGCAGACCTGTTGTGCTCATCTTGCCACTTTCTTCTCGGAGACACTGCGAAAGAGGTGAGCAAAAGGCTTTAAAAAGCAAGTGTCCTTTCTAAAAAGAAATGTGAAAGCAGATGCAGTGTTAGGTGTAAAAAAAAAAAAGAACAAAGGCAACTGACAAAATAGCTGTGCAAACTAAACCGTCTAGGACATTAAAATATTTCAAGCGATTTTATGAGTTCTAGATGTGCCGTTACAACATTTAGGGTACTCGCAATGCCGTTCCGCTTGCACTTTGTTTTGTTAGATTTGTCGGAAAATGGCTTCGTTTCCAAACTCCGAGCTCATTTCATCCTAAACTGTAAACATCATCGGAGATAAAGTTGGCATTAAAGCTTAAGCAATCGAAATGTTTGCGTTGAAGTTATGCCTGACATGGCTGACGGAATATGGTATTTAAATAGGTATTAAAAACTCGGTCTCTTCCCTAATCTGAAAAGAAGCTGCATAAATTTCTACTGGGTGTGTATTATCTCCTTAAGTTCTTTCGCGACCACCTGTCTTCATTCCCCAATTGCCACTTGTCAGATACTCTGCACCTGATTCATGAGCTAATTGACCGTGAAGGTGACTAACCAAAAAGCTCACGGTACAAGCCCCTTGCCATACTTCCTGTCAAAATATGGCTAAATCAGCCGAGAGAGAGAGAGAGAGAGCGAGAGAGGCTTGGAAAGCTACAGTAAGCTGCTGAAGTAAGAATAAGCCAAGCCAAACTCGTCGAAAGATGTGATTTCTTCATTGCTGAGTTCAGTGCAGGTGGTCAGCGGTAAGGCAATTTGTTAAAGGTCTAAAATTGCGCAAGTATAAATTCCCACGCAGACCGAAATGAAAGAAAGAAAAATGTTGCGCTCAAGACGCAGCTTCTCCGTCGAGCTCTCCGGAAATCTCGGCGTGATTGCCTCTTAGAGCACGCAGCCGAAGCTTATTTAACCAAACAAACAGCCTGAAAAATAGGTGAGAAGGCTGAACACACGGCACACTGTCGCTTTGAATAAATCAGACTCCCTGTGTGCAGCAATGTAGATTACAATAGATTTATGTCACCCAAGCAGAGCAATATTGCTGCATCTGGTATTCATGGTTTGGTGGTGATAAGCAAGGCATACGTTACCACTGATCCATCTATACTGAAAATGCAATTTTCAGGAAGGAAGCACTTATCCATCAGTTAGGTCAGAAAGCAGAATGCGAACGACTATTATCCTGCCTCTGAACCCGGTGTATGAATTTCACACACTGAGTGAGTCTATGTGGTGAATTATGTAATTGTTCTGTTTATTCAGAGAACTGAGTGCAAAACTACTAACGTTTATGGGATGGAGATTATCCTGGACCGGGTGCAGGAGGAAGTGCACACAGATACAGTACAAGCAAAAGGAACGTTTTACGACTAGACTTGGGAGGTTCTTTTACAGGTTTCCAGACTTCATGCATCATTAAACTGGCTCCAACCTTGCAGCAAAAACACAGTAATCATGCATACACAGATCAGCCACAACATTTAAGATTCAATTAATTATACCTTATTTAACTGAACAAACCAACACAATGAAATGATTTTTTCCCCACATATCCTAGTTAAGAAGCTGGGGTCAGATCGTAGGGTCAGCCAGGATACAGTGCTCCCGGAGCAGATAGGGTTAAGGGCCTTGATCAGCTTGACAATGCTGAGGCTCGAACCCCGACTAGCCTTAACTGTTTGACCCACTATAACATTTAAACCATTAACACTAATACTACCTAGGTTTTAGTGCCCATGGGGCAGCTCTGACACTCTCGGGCTTGGCTCCACAAGATCTCTTGGCACTGACTCTGGGCACCTCCAGGAAATCAGCACTTGTGTAATATATCTAAAGCAGGGCCATGCAGTGACACTTAGGCCTTCACCACATACAGTACTGTACAAAGGTATTTTTAAAAACAGGTTTCTTGTGGGTCACTGAAAACGTTTTGAAAAACTCCTTCCAGGGTAAGATAGTTAGTTAAAAACTCTTGTTTTCCATGTTGGTTCGGGAAGAAAAAAATGCATTTTGGGCTGGTAGGAGTACACCACAGGTAATGTATCTCCTGTGTTTGATGTCAGAGTGTGATGTACCTGGCAAGAACTTTTTTCAGGCTTCTGATTGGCCAACATGCCTGTAAGGTTATGGTTAAAGGGGTACTTTGGTCTTTTCAAGTAACAGACAAATCTCAACATCCATTTTTCAAAGGAGATTATTGCATATTTTGGATGTCTTTGGCATTGTTTTGCTATGTTGATAGAAATAAAAATCAGGAAAATCCACTGAATTAGGAGGTGTGTCCACACTTTTGACTGGTAGTGTACATATTACAGTAGGTCTTTAGTCGTTTTCCTGCTTTTCACACTAACAGTGAGGTTTGTCATCCAATACAGTGTAAGTATTCAGGGCCAAACTCCACAACCCTTGTTCCATCCACAAATGCATTCCAAAGTTCAGCTGAGACTTGTATAAAGCTTCTGCGGTCCTACTGAGCTACATCGAGTTTGAAGTTCCGGTTAACTGTACGGATAGTAGTTTTGGTGTAAGAATTAAGATAAATTTGTAATTAATACATCATTACTTTGAAAAATACCAAGTTGATTTAGCTCAGAGGGACTACAGAAGCTACGAGTCTCTCTAATAGTTTTTATTTTTTTTTTTTTGAGAATGACAGTGGGGGGGACTTAAAAAAAAATACATTCCTCTACATGTGTGGACTAGGCCTTGGAAAGTGTGGCGGCTGCTAGCTTTTGAAACAGGGGAAGCTCATATTAGGCCTTCATCATAAAATTGATTATGTTATTTGTACGTAAATTCTGGCTAGTTTTTCCTTCCACTTTAATTATGTGAATGAACTAAATTTACAATACTGAAACAAGGTGCAAAGTCAAAAATGCTATAATATGTTTTTTTTTTTTAATTATTTAAAGAATGATTTGTACAAACAAAAGTGGTTTACATCACCAGCAAACAATACAGAGTGCAGCAGTTCGTCGTACCACTTCACCTGCAAATCCGCATGCGACTGAATTCGAATCTCTGTAGCGCTGATGTACAGTATATTTAAGACATGCTGTCAATCAAAAAAGGGGTTCCGCCCTTTAAACAGCTCCTCCAATCATCATGCAGCAGCCCAGTGTCCTGCCTCGCCCACTGCTCCATTCACTCCCAAAGAAGCTGAGCTTCCCTGGAAGTGACGATTTTGGTGCATTTATCCAATTACCGTCCAGCTTTTCTGCAGTGAAAAAAGCTCCTCTGTGCTTCGCCATAGAGCTCCAGTGAAGCTGGGCTTCAGGAGGGTTTAACATGCTGTGCTGCACGGCAATGTATGACAAGAAAATCGTGTCAAACAATCTACAATAAATACCTGATTCTGAACGAGCTAGTCACGAAGTTGAACGCGTTCTAGCACATTTTTATTAAAACCAATATAAATACGACAGTGCATATACAGGTCCTTCTCAAAAAAATTAGCATATTGTGATAAAGTTCATTATTTTCTGTAATGTACTGATAAACATTAGACTTTCATATATTTTAGATTCATTACACACAAACTGAAGTAGTTCAAGCCTTTTATTGTTTTAATATTGATGATTGTGGCATACAGCTCATGAAAACCCAAAATCCCTATCTCAAAAAATTTGCATATCATGAAAAGGTTCTCTAAACGAGCTATTAACCTAATCATCTGAATCAACTAATTAACTCTAAACACCTGCAAAAGATTCCTGAGGCTTTTAAAAACTCCCAGCCTGGTTCATTACTCAAAACCACAATCATGGGTAAGACTGCCGACCTGACTGCTGTCCAGAAGGCCATCATTGACACCCTCAAGCAAGAGGGTAAGACACTGTAAGACATCTGAACGAATAGGCTGTTCCCAGAGTGCTGTATCAAGGCACCTCAGTGGGAAGTCTGTGGGAAGGAAAAAGTGTGGCAGAAAACGCTGCACAACGAGAAGAGGTGACCGGGTCCTGAGGAAGATTGTGGAGAAGGACCGATTCCAGACCTTGGGGGACCTGCGGAAGCAGTGGACTGAGTCTGGAGTAGAAACATCCAGAGCCACCGTGTACAGGCGTGTGCAGGAAATGGGCTACAGGTTGCAAATTTTGCATGTCATTCGGAAATCAAGGTGCCAGAGTCTGGAGGAAGACTGGGGAGAGGGAAATGCCAAAATGCCTGAAGTCCAGTGTCAAGTACCCACAGTCAGTGATGGTCTGGGGTGCCATGTCAGCTGCTGGTGTTGGTCCACTGTGTTTTATCAAGGGCAGGGTCAATGCAGCTAGCTATCAGGAGATTTTGGAGCACTTCATGCTTCCATCTGCTGAAAAGCTTTATGGAGATGAAGATTTCATTTTTCAGCACGACCTGGCACCTGCTCACAGTGCCAAAACCACTGGTAAATGGTTTACTGACCATGGTATTACTGTGCTCAATTGGTCTGCCAACTCTCCTGACCTGAACCCCATAGAGAATCTGTGGGATATTGTGGAGAGAAAGTTGAGAGACACAAGACACAAGAATCTGCAAAAGGATTCCCGACCAAGTATTGAGTGCAGAACTGAACATAATTATTTGAAGGTTGACTTTCTTTGTATTCAAAACACTTTTCTTTTATTGGTCGGATGAAATATGCTAATTTTTTGAGGGTTTTCATGAGCTGTATGCCATAATCATCAATATTAAAACAATAAAAGGCTTGAACTACTTCAGTTGTGTGTTCATTCATTCATTCATCTTCTATACCACTTTATCCTGTATTTAGGGTCGCGGGGACCTGGAGCCTATCCCAGGAGACTCGGGGCACGAGGCAGGGTACACCCTGGACAGCATGCCAATCCATCGCAGAGCGCACACACACACACACACACACACACACACACACACACACACACACACACACACTATGGTCAATTTGGGAACGCCAATTAGCCTAATCTGCATATCTTTGGACTGTGGGAGGAAACCGGAGTACCCAGAGGAAACCCACCAAGCACGGGGAGAACATGCAAACTCCATGCACACAGAGACGGGAATCAAGCCTGGCCGGGAATCGAACCCAGACCCTGGAGGTGCAATGAATCTAAAATATATGAAAGTCTAATGTTTATCAGTACATTACAGAAAATAATGAACTTTATCACAATATGCTAATTTTTTGAGAAGGACCTTTTTGAGTATGAGCATTTATTTTCTGACATAGTAGAGGAAGCGGAGCTTCCCTTGTAGTCTTAGAGCAGCCGCCACTCTTGGAAAGGTACTCCTGTAGTAGAATTATATTATTATTATTATTATTATTTTAACTACAGTTTAATTTATTCAAAGCTTATTCAAGCAGATCATAATAAACCACACCATATTATACAATTAGACTGGCATTTGTAAGGATTATATAATTTTTAATATATCGACTAATTAAGGACAACATGATACGTGGAATAAAATGCTATTTAAATTCAGATTTAAACTTTAAGCTGAAAATTTATCCAGACACAACAGAGCTTTGAATAAAAGAGTTATAAGAGCGAGATAATATATACAGTATATATAGAAAAACAATTAACACAATTTAGTGTTAAACATACAGCATGCGTCCAGCAAGGATGGATTTACCAATTTACGGAAATACATTCTGTAACGAACGTCTCTGTGCAGCCTACTAACATTTTTTTATTTAATTTTTTCATTTAAACAGTTAACCTCATCTACAAATATACTTTATGTTAATGAAACCTTTTGGATGATGAAAGCAAACGTTTTACAGTCTCTACTGTACACACTGTACTCAGCCTCGTATGCATAAACAGATTGCATACAGTAGTAATTCTGCACATTACTGTGGATAACATACAGTAAGATAAAGTTACCAACAAAGAAAGTAAGCTGGTTTGATTTCGAATGGGTTTAGCGTCACTTACTGTATGTGGGTGTGTAAATAAAAACATATCATTAAACACGGCGCTTCTGAAAGGTGTCTAGTGGGATTCGACCTTTAGGCTACGATGCGTATTGCTCTATAAATATAAAATACACATCCACACTGTCAAGATTCAGCCTAAATGAATTGAAACAAATTGCCATCTGTACGCTTGTGGTTGTTGCATCATGTGGTATAACCTGGCAGCCAAGACTTTGTTTAAGTAGTTACATTATTATAACTGTAAATGAACGCCTTTCGACAGTGGGCACAATTTCATCGTTTTTGAAGAAGCTTGTGAAAACATCATGTGATATTTTTTCCATCTGTACAGTATGTGCTCGGTTTCAGTGTAGACTCCGATTTCTGTTCTTGCCTGACAGCAGAGTAACCTGACATGATCTCTTGTGGTTGAAGCAAATCTTTTTTTTTTTTCCACAATGTTTTATTTTTTTCCCTTGCGATGATTGTAAAAAAATTTTTTTATGAATTACTAGAGTCCTTTTTGTCGTCTTGAGCCAACTGGCAATTCACCTCTGACCTCTCTCACCAAGAAAGCATTTTATTTGCTCACTGGTTGTTTGTTTTTTTCAAACATACATTCTGCAACTCTGAATGCAAATCTGAATGATTCCATGGATTTTTTTCAGCTGCAACATGATTGTCTGATTAATAGGAACCCATTCCTATTAAAAGGGTCAAGGGCAAAAAGAAAAAAATGCTGAGGAAATCACTATATAAACAAAAGTATTTAGTCAAACCTGTTAATTATTGAATTCAGACGTTTCAATCATTCAGATCCCTTATCCCCAGTGAAAGGCCTTATCAGTGCTTCAACATACAAAGACATGGTACACGTGAAGGCATGAATGCACACAAAGCAAATGCCATCGATCAGCAAATTTGTTGCGGAAGAACTTGACTGGCCCTAACACACAGCCCTGAGCTTAACTCCAGTGAGCTTGAGAGATTGCGAGCCAGGCATTCTCGTCCAACATCAGTGCCTGACCTCATAAATGCTCTACAGAATGAATGGACAGGAATTCTCACTGAAACACTCCAAAATCTTGTGGAGAGCCTTCCAGTAAGAGTGGAAGCCGTTATAACCTCAAAACGGGGACCGACTCCATATTGAAGTTTGTGTGTTTGGATATAATGTCATTGCAGGTTTGTCCATATGGTGTATGTTATGTCTTTACGTCTATACTTTCAGTTAAGTGCTTTCTTGTTCTTGGATCTAGGAAAAAAATTATACAATGCATGGTGCACAAGCATGGGTATGAAAGAAGAGTTTAATCTGTCTCAGAGTCTACAGTACATAAAGCATAAAACTCATAAAGTCATAAAAAGGGAGCAGCGAAGTCTATGTTGTCTCTGAGGGAATGTTTTAGTACTGTGTGCCATGTCTCCTCTTGACACTGCCACTAAAAGTACAGTGGGACCGTAAAAAGCTTATATAGGCCAGCTTTGCGCCACTGGGGTTTTGGAAATCTCTGACTAATCATCCACCTTAATAACAGCCCGCTTCTTATTCAGTAAAGGCACTATGAGCCCTGACTCTAATCAAGGTCTGGCCTGATATCTGCAGCTCGCTGTTCTAATATTCATCTTTCCTCATCTTTCTATTCCCTGCTGAACAGCAGGAACGTCTCGAGGAGGTAGAAGCGCTGGCCCTGAAGGCGTAAGGGATCCATGCTTGAATTTTGAAAACTGCTGCAGGAGTGGATAGCCGTAGCATTAGCAGTAAAGTAGGGAGGCACACCCTGGCATTTCGGCTCCAGCCGACTGCCAACGTGGATGGATTATCTCTACGGAGGCGCATCAATCGATACCGGTTCGGAGGTACTCCATTTCAATTGCTCTGATCTACTTTGCACCCCTGTTGCTCATAAAATGTGGTGTAATATGAACATAAAACCTGGACAGAAATATTAGCAGAAGCTCTTTGTTGTTACTATAAAATGTAGCCGTGTTATTTATAGAAATGTATTTCTATACCGCATTGTAGATCTCATTACATCCACAGCTTTCGAAACCCGCTCCGTCGGGACGCTGCTCTAACACACTGGATTCGACGACTCCTGATATTAAGCAGGTGCAGAAAATGATATAAACCTGCAGCGCTGGGTCCCCCAGGAAATATTTGGTTATATTACGCATGCATATCGGGCATGTATGATGAATATAAAGCTCTTATAGAAATGATTAAATCAGTATATCAAGGTGACAGTACCAGCTCTTTACATAATACCTAATTCTTTCATTCGTTATTTAATTGCATCTTTCAACAATGCATACTGTACCTTGTATGTTAGGCATAAAGTGTTTATTTTCCTCTAATAAATATGTATTTGTGCATTAGGAGTGACACAGTGGGGAACTCCAGGGCCCTCGGTTCATTCCTGCGCTCATAAAGAGGTGTATACTTTATGCTCAGCTCTTGTCCACGATAGGTGTCATAACCTGTTTTAAAAAAATGTCAGTAGGTGGATTGGCTGATGTAAAGTGCCCCTAGACGTGATGGATCCACGGTGACCCTGATGCAGGTAAAAAGATGAGCGAAGATGAATGTTTTTTATTTTTTTATGTTTTCACACCTGCCAGATAAAAGGTTTAAGTGGAAACGATCTGACATCTGTAGGTATAAAATACATACTGTAGGTATATAATATGATTACCTATGAGAATTAGATCAAAAGCAGAATCTCTTGAGTCAGAGTTAAACCTGGCCCGTCAGTCATTTCTAAATGAATCTGATATGCTGTAACCGAGCGTTCAGGAACAATGCAGCAAAAGCAATTACGTCTATTGATGGACTGACAGACTTACAGATTATAATTGAAAAACACTGCTGAATCATACATACAGTATCCTGAATAGGCACATATACAGTACAGTGCATTATAACTTTATACAGTATAACTTGTACATATGAATATTAATAATAATAGTAGAAAAAAAAAGTTCATTCTGACAAACTTTAAGGCTAGTGGTTAACACTGACGCCTTGCACCTCCTGGTCCTGGTTCGATTCCCGCCTCTGTATACATGGAATTTTTCATATTCTCCCCATGCTTGGTGGGTTTCCTCCGGGTATTCTGGTTTCCTCCTACAGTCCAAAGACATGCAGGTTAGGTTGATTGGTGTTCTCAAATTGCCTGGTGTGTGTTTGCCCTGTGATGGATTGGCACCCTGTCCAGGGTGTACCCCGCCTCGTTCCCTAAGTCTCCTGGAATAGGTTCCAGGCCCCCACGACCCTTAATACAGGATTAAACGGTATAGACGGTGAGTGAGAGAGAGAGGGTCAGTGGTCCAGGGCTTCTAAATGGTGCAACAGATAAGCGTTCACGAAATTAGTTGTGCTTTCAGAGAATAAGGAGTGACAAACACTCTCTCTATCATTTACGGCAACACTAACCGATCATGGAGGTCTGTTAGGTCAGACATGTGGAAGCGTTCGAATAGCACTTTTTACCAAGTGTGTTGCGCCGCAGCCTGAAATTACACGAGCAGCAGTTTGATGTGCCTCAGAGGAACGAGTGTTATGACGGTCATCCTTATTACTGATGTCTTTTGTGATAGCTTCTGTATTAGGAGATGAATTATATGAAAACAAGTAAGACATATTGTTAGTGTTAAGACTAGCTTATAGCTTAAGAAATAAATAAATAAATAAATAAATAAATAATAAAACGGGGTTAGAAAGAGCTTTGTCTGTCCAAACCTGGAGGGAGCCTCTGGCAGATATTAAAGGTTCCATATTTTAATATTTCTTTAACAGGTTAACATGCAGTACAGTGTGAAACTCTTGAGCAACCCCTCATTTCTTCATATTTTGCTTCCAAAGAGCCAGACTTTCTCGCATTTTGTAATTTAGTCTTGCGGAATAGTTCTCCAGGCTTCCCCAAGGACTTCCTCTCATTTTTGGCAGGTTTTTGACTCTGATTTTCATAAAATCAGAGTCAAAAACCCGTACCTGAGCATTTGTTAAGCCACACAGTAACCTATGAACCATTCAAGCATTATCAAAAACATTTACCTTAAGGCATGAACCAGTGAGAAACAGGTGCAGACGATGACAGATGATCAGGCTGGTGATTAGTATACTGGTGATGCTGAATGGTTGGAACGGATGAGAGGGGAAATGAGGCTGCTGGTGAGGTTGTTACATAAACAGGCAATTTTTAACATCATATCTCTAAACAATTTACAGTCACAGTAATAAACTTATTTCCATTTCTTTCATTAAATCGACATAATTTAATTTGATTTAAGATGTTTGTATATTACTCAGTGTGTGTGTGTGTGTGTGTGTGTGTGTGTGTGTGTGTGTGTGTGTTAATGCTGTACCTGAAATACACCTCCAATAATGTACTAAAAAAAATCCCTCAAACTCGCTTTGTTTTACTCTTCCTCCAGATGTTCGTTTTCGCTGATTTTGTGAATCCTCCCAAGCCACACCCCTTCATGAGGCCTGAGCCAATGGGATCTCTCCTTATATGATGTCACAAATGAAAAAGGCGAAAATCTAACGGACTTGTTTACACTCATGGCCAATACAAAATGGAAAAAGGATGTCTTGCATCTTTTGTTTGCACAGACACAAACAAAGAATGGAATTTTGCATAACAAGCCCATTTTTAATTAGAATTAAACAAAACTGACTAATCCCTACGCAAAGCTGCATGTGCCAAATCCTCAAGCAAGGTACTGTAAAATTCAATTCAGTCTTCAGATATGGCTTTTTATATGCTTTTAATTTAATATTTCATCTGTCCCCTGTCCAAATACACCCATATTCTAGCGAAAGAGCAGTATTCTCGATTGCACTACAGTTGCACAACCTTCTATATGCCACATATGAAATGTATAACCTCTTTCTTCTTGGAGTGGCCCATTTTACCGCCGCACAGACACATTAATCCTGACCAGCCTCCGAGGCTCCGTGGTGGCTTTATGAGACCCTTGAGAAAGGCTTAGAGTCCCTCGTTAGCCTGCTGATCAAGCTGCACCTCCATCCTTCCAAGACAAATGAACTTAATTAGGGGTCGGCTATGGATAAGATGCAAGATGAGCCAATCCGAAAGAGACTAGGGGTGAGAATGATAAGTGGGGCATGCCTTATGTCTCGATGCATGATGGAGGGAAGAAACAAACCAGTGAAAAAGATTTATAAATCCATGTGTTTTTGTACAGCTATAATTAGGATTGCATCCATCCATCAAGGAACCTCTATAATCCAAGTAGAGACAGTGGAGTCCAATGGTGACTGTTGTATTCCACATATTTACAACCGTAAACAACGGTTTACACACTTATTCACACACTATGGGCAATTTGGGAATGCCAGTTAACCTAATCATGTCTTTGGACTCTGTGAGGAAACCGGGGTACCCCGAGGAAACCCACCAAATATTAGGAGAACATGCATGCATACACAAACTAAAGCAGGAATCGAGCCCAGACCTTGGTGCAAGGCAACCGTGCTAACCTCTCAGCCGTAATTAGAATTAATTGCAAAATAATCAAATTTATAGAGATAGATTTGGGAACATTTAAAGCCCAAATTGATAAAAAAAAAAAAAAAATACAGTGGTATTTAACTTATTCCATTCTGCTCTTTGGGTTTGGTTAAAAAACAAAAACTATGAAAAAAAAAGTCATCCCATTCTTCACTCACAGTGTACGTCTTCATTTAAAAAAAATGCTATTTAAATTTCTATATTGTTTTTTCCTCCCCCACGGGAATATATTATATTTATGATGTATTCCTCACATAACAAGTTTGACACACAGTTTTGTCAGCACTAAAGCAAATTGTCAAGTCAAGTGAGTTTCAAAGCGTACTTTAGCTCTGCTGAACGCCTCAAATTTCCTGAGTTGTTCTTTTTTCCCCCCCTTGTGTTATTTTAACAGATGAAATTGAATTGAATGAGATGATGGATCAATGTGTCCAGATGTCTATCACATTAAATTGAATTTTTCTGATAGCAGGCAGATTTCCTCTTTGTCAGAGTCGGGCACTGACTCACTCTATTGTGAGCTTTCTTTTCATTTGCGTTGTCAATGGGACAGGCAGATGTAAGTGAGTAAGCAGGCGATTAAATAATGCAAGGAACTAAGTCGATCCATAATCCATGTATGAAACATAAATATTCCAGTTGTTCAGCTCAGGGGGTCTTTGTACTGTACTGTACTGTATACTGTATGCAAGCGGGGTGCTCGAATTATAGTTAATCGTTCTGTGTATGTCTGTTGAACGCTGTGCTCGGCATAGACGTAAGGCCTCAGATGTATCAAAAACCCTACATTATTGTGTTAGAACACTGGCCTGTAAGTCACATGAATATGGATAATGTTTATTCTCCTTAGGTGGGTGAGCTCTGCTTCTCTCTAGGGCTTGTTCCACCAACTCCTAGCTTTAAAGCCAAAGCAGCAGCATAAGAAACTAATGAGAAACATGAGAAAGGCATGGTGGGTATGTTAAACACAATCGTGGCATTTTGCTGATATCACACTGAGCAGAGGTAATTAACATTACTGCCCCTTGGATTAGCCCCAAGACAGAGGGTACAGACACACCTCAGCAGTTCTGTCTGAAGGAGAATACAGAACTACCCGCTCTTACACATATGCACTCTAATAAGTAGGTAAGGAAATGGCAACTGTAGGACATGTCGCTGGGCCATTCACACCAATTATCATACCACAGGTCTGTTAAATGGCAAAGCGTTATTCACTCGGATCATCGAAGAGGGTGCACTACCAATCTGGATGGGTAACGGAGATACCTGTAACTGCTTAAACTCCCACCTACAGTACTTATGCCTCTTTTCCACTGCATAGTACGGCACAGCACGGTTCAGTACAGCTTACTCAATTCGGCTCGGTTTGCGCTTCCACTGCAGTTTAGTAACGCTTTAGAGTGGGCGGGATTATTCATGTGTCGTTATAGTTGCGGCGCCTCTACTGCCGTGACATCATCGTAAACGCGCCACAAACAAACACACAACAATGGAGCATATCGACGGCATGGTGTTCTTCATTCTCGGCATGTGGATGTTTTTAACAGCGAGACGAAGGAGTTTGTTTCCAAAGAGGCTGATGGCAGCCAAAGAAACTTTTTGGTTAATACACAAAGGTGCGTGCGATCTTTCTCTGGCTGTTCTAAATATAGCGGTTCTGTTGTGTCTCGTGTCGCAAGTTCGGTGACGCAGTAATGACGATTTTCTCTGGCTAATCAGTGACTAGCAGAGTTTACACGTCACGTTTTGGTAACGGTTCGGCGCGCTTGGAACCTCGGCTGAGGTGGTACTAAAAAAAGTACCAGGTTCCAGGATCTGTTCCCAGTGGAAAACCCCCCAAAAGTGAGCTGAACTGAACCGTGTCGTGCCGTACTATGCAGGTGAAAAGCGCCATTAGTCATGCAATCAACAGCATCACCCCAAACCATCTCAGATTAGCACAAGGAAAAAAAAACAAGTCAAACTATAAGGCTGTGTTTGATCTAGAAAAGGCCTTCAACAAGATGTTCCACAAATTGATCAAACAAGGTCTCAGAACTCAGAAGATCCAAGAGATCTACTGTATGTGCCCTGGATCCAACTCGTGTCACCAGCATTGAACGGTGCCCAGTTGGAATCTCAGTTCAGAACCCTCAACACTACTGTTTATCCTCTGTGTTTATTTGATAACAGTGAACATCCCATACCACCAGATGTGATATCATGGATGTTTCGGCATTAAGACAGTGTGTTACAGCCCAACCAGACATTCCATTTGTCATCCACCTAGGAACTTTTGTCTAACTTGGGACTGTGGAGGCCAATGGTGACCACTAGAGGCCAACTGTGACCATTGCATTTTTTTTCTGTTTTTACACATAGACAGTAGCATGCTACAGGCGATTTTGAAATGACAAGTAACCTAATCTGCATGTCTTTGGACTGTGGGATGAAACCAGAGTACCTGGGGGAAATGCACTAAGCACGGGGAGAACATGGGGACTCCATGCAAACAGACCCTGAGACAGGAATCAAATCCAGACCCTGGAGGTCACAGTGCTAACCAATAAGCCACTGCAATCAGACACCTGCTCATTAAGACCACATGGCTGAAGTGGTGGCAGGTCACAGAGGTGCAGCAGTGGTAATGTAAATGCTTCAATGGACACCCGAACTTACCTGGCTTAACCATGGAATGAATAACTGACTATGTATGAAGGATTATGGAATTCAAACTGGTCAATGAAAAAATGTCCCTCAAGATGATAGGACGGTGGTCAAGTCAGCTACAGTCCGTGAATCCAAGGAAAGCGATCCCTCAACAGCCCCAACAAAAAAAACGGCTGGATAGATTTAACAAGGACATGAAACGTATTGGGGCGGCATGGTGGTGTAGTGGTTAGCACTGTCGCCTTGCACCTGTAGGAGATGAATGAAACGTATTGGCCAACTTTTGTCCATGCTGGATTGGACAATAATGTGTCAAAAAATAATAATAATAAAAGGACCAACATGAGTCCTTTGCGATAAAATGTTATTTTATCTTTTATTTTTAAATTCAAAAGGCATTGCATCTAATTGATGTTTACCACATGGCAGGTGGATTCTCAAGCCTGATTGCTCAACATGTTGATTCCTGTAACAGCCTTTATGTAGTTCTGGCTGCAAGGCAAATCACAAGCCAACATCAATACAACTCCCCCCCCCCCCCTTTTCTATACTATTATGTAGAGTGTAGTATTAGTTGAGCTTAGTAGCATATACAGTAGCATGCTGTTCATATCCTCTGATCTCCCGCAGGTTCTTTTAACCATGAAGATGGAGCTGTCATTACTCTGGCTCAATTCACATTACGTTACATGAACTCACATTTTAAAGAGACACTTCAGTCGGTCTTTGGTTGAAACCTATATTTTATGGCATATCAGGTTTCATGCGCTCAGAAATTTGATTCAGAACCAATTCTATGTCAATGTAACTGCAATAGCTTCTGACTAGTTATGAAAGATTTGTAGAATTTACAGGAGATATCATTACCAGTATAGATGGATAAACACTTTATGTAAAAAAAAAAAGAAAAAACAGCAAAAAAACATAGACTTGACTTTCTGGTGGTGTCTTTGAGAACCCTGGATGCGCAGGTGGGAACATGTTGTGCACACGCATTCGCACATGCATTTACACCTTGGGGCCATTTTGTAAAGTAGAGAGATAATGGAAAACTAGAAGGAAAGTCATAAGGAGGGCATTGGAAACTGTGTGTATTGATTAATATTATCTCTCTCACTTATTCTCTATGTACGCTGCTTATCCTGTACAGGGTTGCAGGAGGGGTTCAGGGGACTTGGGGCATTATAAGTGGGGTACACCCTGGATGAGGTGCCAATTTATCAGGACACACAATCACAAATTTGGGAAATCCACGCCTGTCTTTAGACTGACCCACCAAGCATGGGGGAGAACATGCAAACTCCACACACACAAACCCTCGACCACAGAGGTTCGAGGGCACAGTGCTAACCGCTACACCACCGTGCCGCCAATTCAGCGGTACATAGCAAGTGAATGGATTTCTCTGACTCTCTGCATAAAACTCGAAAAGAAGTTTTTATTTTTGAGCACATTTAAAGTAAACCGCATACTGACTGACATCTTTAACAGTTTCTTGCCTGCCAGAAAATAAAGCACTGCTTTTACAAACAGTTCCTTACCTGTGAAGAACTCCAGCTCTCGAGCATGCCTGATGGCTAGTATTCCACCATGAACGTATTGAGAAATAGGATTTTGAGGTTTCAGCCGAGGCAGTTCACTTTAATGTGTGTGTGTGTGGGAGAAGGAAGAAGGATGCGCGAGAGGGGGATTTGTGCATGCCCATCTCCACACCACAGTGACAGGTTTGGAGAGTGATAATGAGGTGTTGTTAAAGCTACTGCAGAGACTACTGCAAACTGCTAGAACCGACACGTATTTAAACCTTCTCAAGGAGAACTCTGGCGACAGAGTCCAAAAATGTGCTGAATTTCCAACGCAAATAAATTCTGCACTCGCCTAAGCCTTTCAAACCTAAGTTTTTTTTTTTTTTTAGAAAAAAAAAATGCGGGTTCGAATAAGAGAGAGAGAGAGAGAGAAGATTAACAGTAGCATAATAGGAGAAGTTTTTACAATACGTCCACATAAACAGACTGTATTGTCAGCGGCAATAGATTATGAGCAGATCATTATTGGTATGATGAACAAGTGATCCCTCAAATTAAATAACATTAATCTAATATATTTCATTGAGCCGAAGCTGTAAAAGATTTTACGTAGTGTAATTATGTGTAGTTAATGGTCCTTGAAGTTCAGATGGAGTAGGATGGAGTAGTCATTGTAGCCAGAATTGTGAGAATCAACAGCCTGCAGTTTGATGCGATTTTGTCTAGCGTGTTTTCTTTCTCTCTTGTTTTTTTTTTTTTTTTTTTTTTGGCAGTTTGACAATGTTTCTATCATAGAATGGGTAAAAATACAGGAGACTCATATTCAAAGCCGCAGCTGAATCAGAGGGTGACATTCAGCATCAGGAGAGAGTCGGATAAAAACAGGCTGCTGTATTTTTGGGACAATTTCTCTGCCGGTAATTCCGTCAGTGTAGCACTTTGCCAATAAGGCAAAGAAATTTGATATTTGATGATAAAAGAAATGAGATTACCCCAGGCCCCTAACTGAGGACTGTCAGAAAAGCGATGCGGTGACTGATTGCTCTCTTTTATGCGTGTACAGTGTTATTCCATCAAAAAGCTTTGTATAGAAGGTCCCAAATGCTGCCTCAGTTACACCGAGGTCGTTTATTGCCTGACGCGTAGCTTTATCCTTGAACACACAATGTCAGCAAACACGATTTACACTAGAGTTCATTGCTTCAACTCAGAAAAAGAGAAATAGATTCCGTTTGTTGGTTGTTGTTGTTTTTTTTTTTTTATTGCAACTGTAAACCTTGTGCTCTGAATGAGAATGCATATTTATGTCTCCGAGTGCTTTTTATTTTTTAATTGTATCTCAAGATCTATTGCATCACACTGCATATGAAAACATCACATTTACATTTAGGCATTTGGCAGACGTTCTTATCCAGAGCGACTTACATTTTTATCTCATTACACATCTGAGCAGTTGAGGGTTAAGGGCCTCCTTGCTCAAGGGCCCAACAGTGGCAACTTGGTGGTTGTGGGGTTTGAACCTGGGATCTTCCGAACCGTAGTCCAATGCCTTAACCACTGAGCTACCCCTGGCCCTCACAAGACAGAGTGCCAATCCATCACACACACACACACATACACACCCTTATTCACCCACTACAGACAATTTGGGAACGGCAGTTAGCCTAATCTGCATGTCTTTGGATGGTGGGAGGAAACCGCCCCCACCAAGCACATGGAGCACATGGAAACTCCATGCACACAGACCCCGAGGCGGGAATCGAACCCGGAACCTGGAGGATGCACTACTGTATTCATTGTGTATAAAAAGCAACAAAAACATGAACCTCCATTTCTGATCATTAATTATAGTTGACAATCATGTTGTTTAGTTAATGAACTATAGCAATTGGTAATCAATTTGTATAACACACCACTTTGTGTTGCGATGTAATAGAAACACACAAAATCCGAAGAACATACATGCATACTGTATAAAGACAATAAATGCACTTATTCACAACACTGTTGTGTAAAATGGCAGGAGATGTATCTCAAGGTGACCTGGAAAAATGTCACTTCTGTATGAGAACAACAATAAACCACCGATGAAGGGAAATCTTAACATGAGTGTAATATGCAAAATTTGTCATTAGGTTGTACAGTATAGAATGGTGAATATTAGTTGGCCTACAATGACAGCGTACTTGTGCTTTGACAGCAGTTTGTTCAAGTCAAGTCAAATTTATTTACTGTATAGCACATTTAAGTTGACCAAAGTGCTGTACAGTGCAATGATAGAAATAAAATGACCAGAATTAAACAGCATAAAATTAAAGCAAATAAAATTTAATAAATGTAAAAAAAAAAAAATCCTTTTTAAAAAATGTAAAAAGTTAATAAAAATCAGTTAGTGACAGTTAATAAAACAATAATCAAATGAAATCATGCATACATCATTTAATTAACATAAATACTCAATTAAACTTTAAAAAGTAAAATAAAAAATTACAAAGAATAAAAGAGGGTCAAATATCTCAGCCAGGTGTAAAAGCCAAGGAAAAGAAGTGAGCTTTCAGTCTGGATTTAAAAGTTTCTAATGTAGGTGCTGCTCTAATATTAAACCATAATTTAGGCGACAGCAAACGCTCGGTCACCTCTGAGCTTTAATCTAGACCTTGGGACAGAAAGGAGTAACTGGTCCGAGGATCGAAGATTTCTTGATACTGTATCCGGTTGTAAAAGCTCAGAGATGTACAGAGGTTTAAAATTAATCCTGTAGCGAACCGGGAGCCAGTGAAGTGACTTTAATACCGGAGTGATGTGGTCACTTTTGCATGTACCGGTTAAAAGTCTAGCAGAAGAATTTTGGACAAGCTGTAGACGAGAGAGAGAGAGAGAGAGATGCATGCCTGATTCCTATATAATGCATTACAGTAATCAAGTCGAGATGAAATAAAAGCGTGATTTACTCTCAAAATTTGTGAATGATAAAAAAAAGGCTTAATCTTAGCTAAAATTCTCAGTTGGAAGAAACTAGATTTAATCACTGAGTTTATTTATTTATCAAATATTAGGCCTAAATTCCTTACAGATGGTTTACAGTAATTCGCTAATGGAGCAAAGTCGCTGCCAGGAGAACACAAGGAATCCATTTTTCCAAAGGCCACAATCTCAGTTTTATTTTCATTTAATTTGAGCAAATTTAGAGACATCCATGCTTTAATGTCATCTAAACAAGCTATAAGGGACTTGATGGCATTAGTAGTGTTATTTTTCTTTAAAGGCAAATAGATCTGAGTGTCGTCAGCATACAGTACATTACACATGAATACATCAACTATGTATTGTTGTGTTTGTAATGTTAATATTCAGTGTAATAGATGCTTATGAGAGTAATCCTAGTTGATGTACAGTACAAACCGGATTCCAAAAAATTTGGGACACTAAACAAATTGTGAATAAAAACTGAATGCAATGATGTGGAGATGGCAAATGTCAATATTTTATTCAGAATAGAACATAAATCACGGAACAAAAGTTTAAACTGAGAAAATGTATCATTTTAAGGGAAAAATATGGTGAATCAAAATGTCATGGTGTCAACAAATCCCAAAAAAGTTGAGACAAGGCCATTTTCACCACTGTGTGGCATCTCCCCTTCTTCTTACAACACTCAACAGACGTCTGGGGACCGAGGAGACCAGTTTCTCAAGTTTAGAAATAGGAATGCTCTCCCATTCTTGTCTAATACAGGCCTCTAACTGTTCAATCGTCTTGGGCCTTCTTTGTCACACCTTCCTCTTTATGATGCGCCAAATGTTCTCTATAGGGGAAAGATCTGGACTGCAGACTGGCCATTTCAGTACCCGGATCCTTCTCCTACGGAGCCATGATGTTGTGATTGATGCAGAATGTGGTCTGGCATTATCTTGTTGAAAAATGCAGGGTCTTCCCTGAAAGAGATGACTAGATGTTGTTCTAGAACCTGAATATATTGTTCTGCATTGATGGTGCCTTTCCAGACATGCAAGCTGCCCATGCCACACGCACTCATGCAACCCCATACCATCAGAGATGCAGGCTTCTGAACTGAGCGTTGATAACAACTTGGGTTGTCCTTGTCCTCTTTGGTCCGGATGACATGGCGTCCCACATTTCCAACAAGAACTTCGAATCGTGACTCGTCTGACCACAGAACAGTCTTCCATTTTGCCACACTCCATTTTAAATGATCCCTGGCCCAATGAAAACGCCTGTGCTTGTGGATCTTGCTTAGAAATGGCTTCTTCTTTGCACTGTAGAGTTTCAGCTGGCAACGGCGGATGGCACGGTGGATTGTGTTCACTGACGATGGTTTCTGGAAGTATTCCTGAGCCCATTCTGTGATTTCCTTTACAGTAGCATTCCTGTTTGTGGTGCAGTGTCGTTTAAGGGCCTGGAGATCACGGGCATCCAGTATGGTTTTACGCCCTTGACCCTTACGCACAGAGATTGTTCCAGATTCTCTGAATCTTCGGATGATATTAGGCACAGTTGATGATGATAACTGCAAAGTCTTTGCAATTTTTCGCTGAATAACACCTTTCTGATATTGCTCCACTATCTTTCTGCGCAACATTGTGGGAATTGGTGATCCTCTACCCATCTTGGCTTCTGAGAGACACTGCCACTCTGAGAAGCTCTTTTTATACCCAATCATGTTGCCAATTAACCTAATTACTGTTAATTGGTCTTCCAGTTCTTCGTTATGCTCAAATTTACTTTTTCCAGCCTCTTATTGCTACTTGTCCCAACTTTTTGGGGATTTGTTGACACCGTGAAATTTGGAATCAACATATTTTTCCTTTAAAATGATACATTTTCTCAAATGATGATCGATTCTGGAAGGATTAGCAACTCCAATCACTAGCCTCCATTATGCAGGTGTCTTTAACAAACCTAGTCTTTTAATCCTTTGGTGAATTTCCACAATGTTGAGGATATTTGATTGCGGCCATATGCAACTATATTATTTAATTTTCTGTCTGTATGCACATGTACAGAATACTTTCCCTGTCATGCTTAACTTAAACAAAACATCAACTTGTAAAGATTTAACCAGGAATCTGACACTGCAGATAAAACATCACAATATTCAAACAACATAATGCACTACTGTCTGGTATACAGAGTCACGAGGAGCCTGGAGTCTCTCTCAGAAGACTTGGGACATGAGGCAGGGTACACTCTGGACAGAGTGCCAATCCATCACACACACACACACACATACAATACACACACTCACCCTTATTCACACACTACAGGCAATTTGGGAACGGCAATTAGCCTAATCTGCTAATTTGTATAACAAGCCCAAATTTTATGCACGTACAGTATGTAAGTACCCTTTGTTTATTCATCTACAATATCAGTAATCATGTATTGTTGAGAACTCGAATTTTCAGACCAAAACAAATGAGTTGATGTAGAGTTACGAGTTAATAACTTTCTGTTTTTATTGAGGAAGTTACCGAAGCCTACAGCTTATAGTTCATATCGTTAAAAAATACTGTACGAATGGTTTCATAGCAGAATGAGATAACTCCCCCCCCCTCCCCCCCACTTTTTTTTTTTTTATAGTTTGGAGAAACTTTAAGTTTTTTTTAAATAAAGCAGAACATTTTTTTAACTGATAGAGAATATTTCATAAGTGTAATAAAAACAATACATGTCAAAATTTTGTGTGATTTTGCAAAACACCATAATTCCACCAAGCACAGTTTTGTCACAATGGATAAATGAGCCTGTGAATGTTCACTGCCCAGCCAAAAAAAGGCACACACTCTAATATTTCATTTTCCTTTGATTATGGCACACATTTGCCATGGCATCGTTTCGATAAGCTTATGTAACATTTATTTCTGTCCAGAGTCACATAGATTTCTCTGCAAGATCTGGTAATGATAATGGAGGAGTCAGACCTCTGCATATAGCTTTCTCCAGCACATCCCAAAGATTCTCATTAGGATTAAGGTCTGGACTCTCACCAGGCACTGTGGCCTCGCACCTCCAGGGTCGATGGTTCAAATCCTGACTTGGGTTTGTGTCCGTGGAGTTTGCATGTTCTCCTCATACTTGGTGGGTTTCTATCTAGTTACAGTCCAAAGGAAAAACCTGGGCATTCAGTATATTCCGACAGTCAGCTGACTTATGAAAGTAAGTCAACTGAGCATGATGTTTTTGGGAACATGATGTTGCGGAACCTAAATCAGAACAACAGAAGCAACCCCGGCGGCGCGGTGGTGTAGTGGTTAGCACTGTCGCCTTGCACCTCCAGGGTCTGGGTTCGATTCCCGGCCAGGCTCGATTCCCGTCTCTGTGTGCATGGAGTTTGCATGTTCTCCCCGTGCTTGGTGGGTTTCCTCCGGGTACTCCGGTTTCCTCCCACAGTCCAAAGACATGCAGGTTAGGCTAATTGGCGTTCCTAAATTGCCCGTAGTGTGTGATTGGGTGTGTGAGTGTGTGTATGTGTGTGTGTGCCCTGTGATGGATTGGCACCCTGTCCAGGGTGTACCCCGCCTTGTGCCCGAAGTCTCCTGGGATAGGCTCCAGGTCCCCCGCGACCCTCAATAGAGGATAAAGTGGTACAGAAGATGAATGAATGAATGAAAAACATGAACCTCCATTTCTGATCATTAATTATAGTTGACAATCATGTTTTTTAGTTAATGAACTATAGCAATTGGTAATCAATTTGTATAACACACCACTTTGCGTTGCGATGTAATAGAAACAAACACAAAATCCGAAGAACATACATGCATACTGTATAAAGACAATAAATGCACTTATTCACAACACTGTTGTGTAAAATGGCAGGAGATGTATCTCAAGGTGACCTGGAAAAATATCACTTCTGTATGAGAACAACAATAAACCACAGATGAAGGGAAATCTTAACATGAAGAGTGTAATATGCAAAATTTGTCATTAGGTTGTACAGTATAGAATGGTGAATATTAGTTGGCCTACAATGACAGCGTACTTGTGCTTTGACAGCAGTTTGTTCAAGTCAAGTCTAATTTATTTATAGCACATTTAAGTTGACCAAAGTGCTGTACAGTGCAATGATAAAAATTAAATGACCAGAATTAAACAGCATAAAATTAAAGCAAATAAAATTAAATAAATGTAAAAAAAAAATTTTATAAATTACTTTTTAAAAAATGTAAAAAGTTAATAAAAATCAGTTAGTGACAGTTAATAAAACAATAATAAAATGAAATCATGCATACATCATTTAATTAACATAAATACTCAATTAAACTTTAAAAAGTAAAATTAAAAATTACAAAGAATAAAAGAGGGTCAAATATCTCAGCCAGGTGTAAAAGCCAAGGAAAAGAAGTGAGCTTTCAGTCTGGATTTAAAAGTTTCTAATGTAGGTGCTGCTCTAATATTAAACCATAATTTAGGCGCAGCGATAGCAAACGCTCGGTCACCTCTGAGCTTTAATCTAGACCTTGGGACAGAAAGGAGTAACTGGTCCGAGGATCGAAGATTTCTTGATACTGTATCCGGTTGTAAAAGCTCAGAGATTTACAGAGGTTTAAAATTAATCCTGTAGCGAACCGGGAGCCAGTGAAGTGACTTTAATACCGGAGTGATGTGGTCACGTTTGCATGTACCGGTTAAAAGTCTAGCAGAAGAATTTTGGACAAGTCGAGATGAAATAAAAGCGTGATTTACTCTCTCAAAATTTGTGAATGATAAATAAAAGACTTAATCTTAGCTAAAATTCTCAGTTGGAAGAAACTAGATTTAATCACTGAGTTTATTTGTTTATCAAATATTAGGCCAGTTTTTGCATTGTTCTGCTGCAAATGCTCAGAATTTTACCATAATTTTTTTTTCTTTTACAAATTCATTCATTCATTCATTCATCTTCTATACCACTTTATCCTGTATTAGGGTCGCGGGGACCTGGAGCCTATCCCAGGAGACTCAGGGCACAAGGCAGGGTACACCCTGGACAGCGTGCCAATCCATCACAGAGCACATACACACACACACTCATTCACACACTATGGTCAACTTGGGAACGCCAATTAGCCTAATCTGCATATCTTTGGACTGTGGGAGGAAACCGGAGTACCCGGAGGAAACCCACCACACAGATGACATGCACACAGAGACGGGAATCGAGCCTGCCCAGGAATCGAACCCGGACCCTGGAGGTGCAAGGCGACAGTGCTAACCACTACACCACCGTGCCGCCTTCTTTTACAAATTGATTTTACCAAACATTTTTTCTAATCAAATTTCTTCCTCAAAGTGGATTACGGTTAAATAACTCTTTACCAGTTAACCATATTAATCACTGCAGTAATTATCCAATGAAAGGCTCCTTCTTCTTCTTCTTCTTCTTCTTGAAAGGCTCCTACAGTACCTATTTGTTTAGTTAAATATAGGTGGTGACTTTTTTTATTCTTTTTTTTAATGTCCTGGCAGTGTATTTTTGATCATTTAAGTATCCAATTTAATATCAATAACATTAAGTTGTAGTTCAGTTAAAAAAAAGAAGAAAGAAGAAACTCATGCTTTGATGGTGATTTGGTAGTGAGTCTCCGGCAGCAAATTGGAACAAAGAGAAAAGTGTTGAAATTTGTTGCAACCGAAACCTTTTTAATTACAAAGGCTGTTGAAGGTCATGAAAAAACATCATAAGCAGCACAAAAGCTTCAGTTTCACTTCAGTAGTCGAAGGCAGCACCTAATTACAGTACAGGTATGCATCGTATAATGTCTGGTTGTGCTCCACGTACAGTATACAGTACATCAGTGATCTCCTATGGTTGTAACATAACAAGAGTAAGGGACAGAACCAGACAAAGAGAGCACATCAGCTTCACACACACCCACACACAGCACAGCACAAGCATCTCAGGTGTCTTGCACACAAAGTGTGTCTCTTAAGTGTTTTAACGTTATTTCCCTGGTTAATGTTCTTTTGAAATTATGACCGTAAGTGCACTTTGCCTCTCCCAAATGCAACGAAACCAATAGTAAGAGACAAAGAAGTATCCATTTTGAAGTGAAACAGAATGTTGAGCTAAAAACCATCTTTAACGCAGTGTTTATACTAAAGTAACCCGCATACCTTTGTTTTATATAAACACAGTGTGTTTGCACAAATCCAAATCATATAATGTTCTACTGTATTTCACAGAACGTATTGCAGATAATTGAAATATCCCTAAACATTTTCCAAAAAACATTTGAACACATTTAGGTCACTCAAAGCAGCTGCTATTTTGCAAAGAAATGACAGAAATAAGGATTGGCTTTTCAGGATGTCATATTTTGTTATGTGCAGCTGTTCTACAGTATATCATGGTTTGATTTAAATGTGGAGATTCCAAGCTTCTAAAAGAAGGATATGTGGCGAGGTTAAAATTTAATAATTTGGTTTCAGACAAGAGAGAAAAAATATTTTTGTTATGCTACTGTTAATCAAATGTTTTAATGAAATCTGTACATCTGTGAATGATAATTTTGGCTTTGATGGCTCGTTTTGGTTTTATAGCAGTCGTCCCCGTCAACGTTCGGCTAGTGAAACAACTGATCCGTAAAAATCAATGAATAGCTTGCCACAAGCATTCACCAGCACCAGTTTAAAGCACATTACAGAAACTCTGAGTTAATACCACATCCCCCATACTGTCCTGACCTCACTCCAAGCCATTTCCACATGTTTGGGGCATTAAGGGAGTTCCTGGGAGGCCAGGGTTTCAGACATGAAGCAGGCAGTCCGACAATGGATCTGGTGTGCTGAGAAAACTTTCTACCTTGATGGTATCTCCTGTAGCAGGGGATTATATAGAGAAATAAAATGAGTTTTTACTCCCAGAACTGTGTTCACAAGTTCGGGTTTGACTTGAAAGCCTTTCATACAGTAGTATTCTATATGATGAGATATTAAAGCAGGATAGTGCCAGTTAAAAAAAAAGAAAACATTTAAAGAATATTTAATAATACAATAAATAAAAACTAAACTTCCATTCCTACATCATACGTTCTGGCTGTGACGTTTAACAGAGCAGTTCTCACTGGCTTTCACCTTGGTGTTTTCAAATAATTCACCATGAAGTCTCACCTTTTGTTTGCCTGTTTGCTGATCGCCTGACCTTCTGCCTGTTTATATTTTACGATTACTGCCTGCTTCTTCAGGTTTGTCTACTTCAATCACTTTTAATAAAATCCAAGCCTGCACCTGCGTTCTCCTGTCTGCGCCTCATGACATCGAACAGCTTTCGCATCCTCTCACTTGTAATATTCAATTCCTTTCAGTCCTGACATCTCTGTTCTGACAGTGTCAGACTGCTTGGCCAATCTTTGCTGATTCTTCTTGATATACCTGTTAAAACTCTTCCAGGTGTCATGCACGGTCTTCTTCAATTCAGAAAACGGAGACGGCTATAGGGACGGAAATCCTTCTTTCTTCTTGGATCTTTACAAACTATCTTTCCGTCAGGAAAAATATATAAAAATATTTTCTTATTTTTCATTCAACAACCATGGGCAATGCAAATATTTGCACTCGATTCCTGACAGGTCCAAGATGACAAAAGACACAATGTTGTGTTGCTTGCAGCGATGTCATTAATACTATTGATCAAATACATGCTAGATGTTCTAGCATACATTTGATAAATGTACGGAATGTTGTGCTGTTTCGGGTTTAACCCTTTTATCTCCCAACTTATTATTTAGCTGTTTATGATAACTACTAGGAATAATTCATGAAGAGCCTTAATTACTAAAGCGATGAAGTGCAGAAGTATTCAACACCCCCTGGAATTAGTCAGATTTGTCTGAATAACAAGAGACAAATACACATATTCATTGTTTTAGACTCGTGTCCTCTTGAAACGAACAAGTCAAATTAATTATTGTAAGGATTTCAATAAAAATAAAAATTCTGCTTGCATAATTATTGCCACCAATTATTGGAGTCTAAAGGCTTCAGATATTTACTTAACAAGGACTTGAAACTAAAAAATGTTGTTCACCTATGAAATATTAAAACAGATCTATTTTATTTGCATAATAATAATAATAATAATAATAATAATAATAATAATAATAATAAACACCTCAGTTGAACTGCAAAGATAAAGAGTTGAAAACAAAGCCCAAATTTTGAAAAATGTAATTATGTAACCTAGAACAAACTAATTATATTTAATTAATAAATAAATTAAACATTTAAAATCATTTCAATTTAAAAGGATTGTACAGCACTTTTGGATAAATAGGCATAAGGACATACACCATGCAAATATTGTACTAACGAAGGTAAAGCTCTTGATGAAATGATGAAAATGATCAAAGAAGTGACAATGAGGCCAACAGTCACTCTGAAGCTGTTGCAGTCTACTGTACATGGAGAGAGACAACTATATCCAAAGTTCAGCATAAGTAAAGACTGTATGTGAGGGTGATTAGAAAGGAACCATTGCTCAAGAAGAGCTATATCCAGTAGTGACCCTTTCAGATTCTGCATTTGGGTTCTGTGTGTGTGTTATGAACCTATCCCAGTCCATATATTAATTAACACTGTCCCTACAGTAAAATATGCTGGTGGCAGCATTATGCTTTGGGAACGCTTTTCCGACACAAAGACACAATGTTTGGAGCGAAATACGTTGGATTTTACAAGAGAACCTGCTTCAGTATGCTAAAAGAAAAAGAACACTAAAGCTTGGGAGAAACTTCAGCTTTTTTTCCCGCAAAACAATGGTTAACACAAGGCCAAAACTATGCAGGAGCAGGTAGAAAAAAAGATGAATGTCATACAGTAGCCAAGTAAAAAGTCCAGATCTAATTCCCACCGGGAATCTGTGGCATTGTTAGAAAATTGCAGTCAATAAACAACCTGAAGATTCTGGAGCAAATCTGCCAGGAAGAATGGATGAGAGTCTCGTAAACTGCACAAAGCTCCAGGGACGTACCCCAGCACACTTAAAGCTTTTTACTGCACCAAAAGATCCTTCTATCAAGTATTAGTCTGAAGGGGGTTTGCACACATTGATTTGTAAGTCTCTGTCTTGTTTGAATAGAAAGTGGTTAAAACACAAGCAGTTGTTTTTTTGTTTCATCATATCTGTATCATATACCAAATAGGTGTACACATCCCTGGTGCTTACTTACAGTTTGCTTAGAATTAAAAGCTGGTCACATTCAGAATTGTGTCAATGTGCCAGATCACATACTGCGGTCAACTGACAGCGGTGTCTCCATGACAATGCTAGGGGAAAAAAATCATAAAACGCTTGTGTTAGAAGCAATTTAAGCATTAATCTGTTTAAATGGCAGAGTGGAGCCTAAGCAATCATCTTGATTTTACATGAGACGGCATATCTCTTGGTAGATCCAGTACGTCAAAAGCAAAACCAGGCTCGTTTGCTGTTATGTGCTCTCCAGTGCAATTCTCTCAACTCTCTTAGCTAGTTCCAAAATCTACACTGATCATTCGAACATGCCTGCTGTCACGTGCTAGTGAGCGAATATTTAACCCTTAAAGATCCCATATTTTACTATTTCTTTAACACAGTTAACAGAGATCTCAGTGGTTGTCTATAGTGTCTGTTGATGCTCCTGCTGAAATATCCCCCAAATAACGTGTTTTTTTTTCATACCTCAAGCAAAAATGTAAATGAGCTACCATTGAGCCACGCCTCTCTAGAGAATAGCAGAGGTGAGCAACAAGTCAGGGGAGGGGCACTACTTATATGAGGTCACAATAGAGGAAAAATCTAATTGGCTTCTTTAAATTCCAGCCAATAGAAAAAAAGAGAAACACACACACACACACACACACACACAGTGAAAACCTGGACATCTAGAAATGCCAAACAAAAAAATAAGAATTTTGTATAACAGGTCCCCCTTAAGGCTCAACATTATGAAAATAATCAGAGAAAGTAGCCTTGGCTTTTCATGTGCACACTGGCAGGGAATGTAAAAAAAAAAAAATCAGCTTGGCTTACATTTACAATATATTAGGTGAAGATTATTATTATTATTATTATTATTATTATTATTATTATTATTATTATTATTATTATTATCATCATCATCATCTCACTCATTGTGCAGCTGCTCTGCTTATTGTAATTTTTTATGACAATTAAAAGTATGTGAAGTCGACCTACTCATTTTTATCATACATACTGGCTGCTGAGGTTTTTTTCCCTTGCTGTGATTGGGATGATGAGAAGTGAACAGATGGATAATATTTTTTGGACTTTGGTAGAAGTGATGACACCACTACCAAATAGAAGGAGAAGGAGACAAAGAAATACAAAAATATTTCATTCAAAGAACAAATGTCATATTTGTCTTTATATTTGCATTCTTAAGCAGGATTCATGATTCTGCATCAAGTCAAAGATTTTTATTTGTTCGATGGTGTGTTTGTGCCACTCTGCAATTACACCGCCAAACCACTAGTTGGCAGTGGGCTTTGGATCCCACTATGCTGCATCTCTTTGCCACACGTTGATGAGTGTTATTTATTCATTTATTTTGTGGTGTTTACAAACAACAGCAAATAAAACTGATCTGAAAGGAGATCTTGTAAGATCCAATAGGTGTTAACCAACAGTTACATTTACTGAAATTATTGCAGCACAGAAAAGAGCGAAGATGTCAAAGGAGATGATCCAAATGAGGCAGGAGGAAGTGTAGAAGAAGAAGCTGAAATTAAATGCAATAGTAACTGGTGGACCAATCACACAGTTGTTGCGGTCTCTGTCACCACAATGTGTAGTTACATTTCTGGGGAGGTGAACAACAGGGGGCGCCATAGGGTACAGCATAGGGTACATTGTACATGTCACTAAGAGAAAAAGACAAGAAAATGCATATAATGTAGTGTTCTGTCCCATCTTTGTTTTACATTATGCTCTGATATTAATATATATATATATATATATTATCATTATGATTAAAATGATCAAGAACACTGTAGGGTACACTGTAGGGTACGTTATAATGTACAGCGTAGCGTACATCATAGGGTGTGCCATAGGGTACAGCATAGCATACGCCATAGGGTACAGCATAGGGTACGCCATAGGGTACAACATAAGGTACGCCATAGGCAGAGGTGGAAAGTAACAAATTACATTTACTCGCGTTACTGTAATTGAGTAGTTTTTTTGTGTATTTCTACTTTTTTAAGTAGTTTTAAAAATCTGTAATTTTACTTTTACTTAAGTACGTTTTGTTTGAAGTATTGTAATTCGCTACATTTTAAATCATATTCGCTACTGAGTAAAAAAGAAATGAATGAAAATGATAAAATAATAAAAATATTATGCTTTATAAATGCTCCGTTGCGCCGCGTGTGTGTATCATGTCCTGGTCGCGCGCCGCTCCAGACTCCACTCCAGGTTTTCTGCCATCGGCATCTTCCTGACCTTCCACACGGTCGCTTCCGCCCTCAGTGACGTCATCGACTAGCGCGACCATGTATAAACCGGAGAGAGACGCGGGAAAGATGAAAGAGGTTGTGATTTTGGCGTTTTGATATTTGGTTGTGTATTCTGCTTTGACTTTTTGCCTCCCATTGACTTTGATTATTGCTTTGTCGCTTTGGTTTGGTTGGTCTTTGTATATATTTGTAGATAATTTCACTGTTTTTGGTTTGGGAGTCCGGGAAGGTACCTGTATTTTTGTTTGTGTTTTTTTTTTTTGGCAGGTAATCTAGCTACTAAATATAAATTTTGTTTATTATTTTGGCCTAGGTCCACCCTGAATCTGATCCTCCTCCTCCTTGTGTGTGTGTGTGTGTGTGTGTGTGTATATATATATATATATATATATATATATATATATATATATATATATATATATATATATATATATGGATCTAGTTCTTTCTGCCATATACCACCATTTCCATACAGTTTAAAATAGAACCCTGAACCATTATTTTGCTCTATGGCCCTAGACTGGGACGTAACACCATATTTAAGTGACCACCTTGATTTTTAAGCACAAGAAAAACAACAGCTTTATTATGCAAAGGTGTTCCTTCAGTTAAAAACAACTAGTTTGAGATTTATATCTGCTCATCTTTTTTTGAACTACGCTAGAATGCCTCAACCCACCCCCGCTGTTAAAAAAAATAAAAATAAAAAAGTAACTCGGTAACTTTTACTCTGAGTAAATTTTTTAATGAGCTACTTTTTACTTTTATTTGAGTAGATTTTTATAATGGTAACTTTACTTGTACTTAAGTAAAATTTCACTGAAGTAACAGTACTTGTACTTGAGTACAAAATTTTATTACTCTTTCCACCTCTGGCCATAGGGTATGTCATAGGGTACGCCATAGGGTACAGCATAACATACACCATAGGGTACAACATAGGGTACAGCATAGCATACACTATAGGGTACAACATAGGGTACAGCATAGGGTACGCCATAGGGTATGTCGTAGGGTACAGCATAGGGTGCGCCATAGGGTATGTCGTAGGGTACAGTATAGGGTACGCCATAGGGTACAGCATAGCATACGCCATAGGGTACGC
Source organism: Channallabes apus (assembly GCA_030522415.1). NCBI lineage: Eukaryota > Metazoa > Chordata > Actinopteri > Siluriformes > Clariidae > Channallabes > Channallabes apus. The sequence goes on along the minus strand of CM060119.1, from coordinate 29,363,225 downwards.
CATAGGGTATGTCGTAGGGTACAGCATAGGGTACTGCATAAGGTACGCTATAGGGTACAGCATAGCATATGCCATAGGGTACAACATAGGGTACGCATAGGGTATGACATAGGGTACAGCATAGGATACGCCATAGGGTACAGCATAGGGTACAGCATAGGGTATGACATATGGTACACCATAGGTTACAGCATAGGGTACACCATAGCGTACAGTGTAAGGTATGTCATAGTGTATGCTGAGAGCTACAGTATAGGCTTGACACAGAAACGTAAATCAGGCCTTACTCTCACTCACTTTCAGTAACTGTTTTATCCTAGTCAGGGCCTTTCCTGGTAACACTGGACGTGATGTGGAAGGGAACACATCCTGGAAGAGATCCCAGTCCTTCACAGGACATCATGTACACACACTCATTCACACCCACTGGCAAATGATTTTAGTCAATCCACTTACTGGAATGTTTGTAGGAGAACATAGAGCACACTCACACGGACACAGAGAGGACATTAACAGAGACTCAATACAAACAGTAACATAAGCTCAGAATCGAAGTAGCAACATTACGTCTGTCATGTAAATAGATTGAACAATTTAGAAAAGAACTTTAAAAAATGTAACAGATTCCACAAACAAATACTAAGTTTTTCAAATAAATAAATATATACAGTATTTTTTATGTAAAACAATGTAGGGATAGAACACTACATTTTATGCAAGTGTCTAAGAGACATTTCCTTCACTTTTTCTTTTAGTCTCAGGTCTATGCTTTAGTGATATGACTAGCAAACCTTATCTAGATGTATGATGAATCTTAATTAAAAATGAAAAATACTTCTCTCTTACTCGAGTGCAAGTACAGAACTACTTTTACTTAAAGGTCCCATACCTACTTAACTATTCCTTTAACCGCTTTTCAGCAGAATTATCCCTCCGGTTATGCATTTTGATTTCTTATATTATTTAAACGAGCTGTTACTGAGTCACGCCTCTCCACAGAGCAGCAGAGCTGAGCAACAACCTGGGGGAAGGGCTCCTCTTATATGAGGTCACATTAGTGGGGGAAAGAAAAACTATTAACTTCTTTAAACCCTGACTTGATACATTTTTGTTTGAACACACACTGGAGATCCGTCTGACCATCTAAAGCTGCCTAAAAAGTTTATTTTGTATGTTAGGTCTCCTTTAAGTCTTATTTCTCACCCCTGTCTTCAACCCATTAAAGAACATAAAGGGAAAGACACAACAGGACACAAAGGAAGGCTGTGATTTTAAATGCCTCAGTCCTTCATGTTAAAACGGTGGGTGGGATGACGGGGCCTTCAAGAAGTCAGGGCTTGGTGGGTGGATGGGTGCAACCGTATGTCTTGTTTTTAGTCTGCCAAGAGGCTGCGCGTGTCCACTATTATCCCCGCACACAGTGTGCATGAACAGATAACTTCCTTTCTGTCCTTTCAGTCTTTCTGTCCTTTCAGCCCTTGGGACCTCAGCATACGGAAAGGGGGAGGAATGATGTGTGTGTGGGGGGGGGGGGGGGAGTAGAGGGAGGGGGAGTTTACATTTTCACCTCTGTGTATGCCAGCTGGTTGATTCAAAAATTCAAATGTAGCAAGTTGTCGTCCTGCTGACCAATCAGAGTGTCTCTGTGAAAATGGCTTTTTTTGAACGTGTGGCATCTGCTGTGACATTTAATATTGACTGACTGCTTTATTGGCAGATGTTATATTTAAAAGTAAAAAAAAAAAAAAACGGTGGAAAAAGAAAAAAAAAAGGAATGCATAGAAAGATTTTTCTTTTCTGTTCTGTTACCTGATGATGCACAGTCAGTTGGTTTGTTGTTTCTATTTGAATCGAACATGAATGCATAAACTCAACTATTAATTATGAATTAAAATCAATGATAGGATTTTTTATTTTAATTTATGTTTATACAGAGTGGCCCAGAAGTCTCCATACATAGAGGAAATTATCATAATTAAGCAATTACATGCATAACAGCAGACGTGTTAACACGAGTTCACCGTGAGTGGGAGAGACGACGCCGTATCTCCCTGGCAATCATGTAGGGAGATGTTTTGTAAATAAACATACATTAAAAAAAAAAGTGTTAATTTGGACTTTTGAAACATACAGTCGTTTTTTTTGTTCGTTATATATATATACTGTATAAACACACACACACACATGCACTCATATGTGTATATGTTCAGTGTATTAAAGTGAAGGATAGACTGATGGGTTTAAATTCAGCAGAATTAAACAAGGCATATATGTATATATAGGTATATATACACACATACACACTTATATACAGTACATATAGTGTACTGTATGAGCCTTGTTTCATTGTGCTGAATTTAAACCCATCAGTCTATCCTTTACTGTACTTTGACCAAAATGTGACAAAACAAGGTTTCTTCTTTTAACTGAAGAAAAAAACAAAAAACACCCCTGCTTTTCATCTCTCTTCTCATCAAGGAGTTTAGATGTATTTCATGATTTTATTTAATTTCATTTGATTTTTTTCCACTCGTCCTTACGTCTCCAGTTATTAGACTGCTGAACTACTCTATCTTCTTAAATTAACTCCGGGTGGAAGGCGTAGGTGTGATTGATCAACCGTATCGGCGCAACTAAAGTGCAGACCGGGCCTGGAATAAATAGCACAAACACACGAGTCGCCTCTCCGAGTAGCTAATGAAAGCCGGCGTGACATTTTCGAGTCAAATATTAGATTTAGTGGGAAGAAGAATTCTGTGCTTTCACCACTGCAACACTTCACACTTAAAATAAATAAATAAATAAATAAGAAATTCGTAAAAAAAATTATATACAGTGTATATATATAAGTGATTGAAATTATGAAAACAGGGAAGATAGATGGAAATCTGCAAATATTTAATAATCATCTTGAAAAACATACCTAGTATACAGTATATGAATATGCATGTATTGTGTTTAGAGGAGTGCACAGCCATGGTCAGGAATTGCTCAGCCAATCAGGAAACGGCCCGGCATCCTTTAAAATCTGTTTACATTTAAAAATCCTCTTTCACTTTTCGGAAGTGATGTTCCAGCAACAGCTTGATGACGACAAAGCTCATTTGCAAATCTAAGCAACAGGGAGGTCTGTCTCGCATATGCCCTATTGTTGGCCATCTATAAGCATGAGGGGGGGAAAAGGATCCTGTAGAGACCATAAGAGGTTAGAGAATACCTTTGAAGAGTGTATATGTGTGTGTGTGTGTGTGTGTGTGCTTAGGGACCCATGGGATTATAACGGCTCGCACTCACACTCTGAGTTAACCCCTATTCATTAACCCCTACAGACGGCCCCTTAAGGAATGGTGGAGAGGCAGCTGCTGCCGTTACTGCATTGCCTCGTGTAATTAAACTCAACTGAGACTCTGTAGTCTGTTAGAGTGAAAAGTGGCTCGCTCCTTGGGCTGCTAGCCATGGGACTGGGAAATAGAAGCACTTTTGTGAAGTTCAGTGTTTTTATTTATTTTGTTTTTTTCCCTTCTCTTCCTGGCAAACAGAACCGTTAGCTCATTCTAGACCTGGTCTTGGACTGGAAGAGCTAATTCATAAATACTTGGCACTGCCAGCCTTGTTTGATCAGGTCTTAAATAGCTGTTTGTGGAAGTGAACCCGCACAGCATCCTGTCTGTGTACTGTAGTCTTGTATCTATGGGTGTGGATACCTGCATGGGCTCAGTGGTTAATTCATTGGACTACGGTTAGGAAGGTCCCACGTTCAAATTCCACGACCCTCAAGTTGTCCCTGTTGCGCCCTTGAGCAAGGCCCTTAAATCTCAACTGCTCAGATGTATAATGAGATAAAAAAAATAATAAAAGGTTGCACTGGATAAGGGCGTCTGTCAAATGCCTGAATGTATCATTTCTGGTTGGTAATGCCAGCATGTTGCCAATAATCACCAGGACCTTCTACTTTTTAGGAATAAAAAAAAAAAGGCAGGACTTTTTAGGAATTTTATGGTTACGGTTAAGGTTCCCCCATTTTTTTTTATACGTTAACCTGCCCTTCAGGGTGCCTATAATCAAAACAGCCAAATGTCATCTCCCAAGGTCAAAAGTCGTCCAAAGCACGTGAAGACCAACAGTTTGAATCTTCTCATTGTAGTCTTCCTTTCGCACATCTGGTTGAAGAAAAGTTTTCTCAGTGTTTTGGGAAAACACATCCCACAAAGGCGTGTCAACAGATTTGCATGATCATGTTGGAAAAGGCAGTTAGATGACCACAAAGTTGACAAGACAAACAATCAGCTAGCATGTTTCGAGACGCTTGAGTAGCGTTTGTTTATGTTTGTGTGCATGCAGGTGTGTGCGTCTGTGTGTTAACAGACCAGTTAATGGCTGCCGAGTCACTGATGATGCCACGACACACCTGTGAGGACTAACTGCGAGTGTGTGTGTGTGAGAACACATTTGTTTTTAGTCACAGTGACACACCGATGGGCCAGACAGAGCTAATCCCACATGCTGCCCCTAGCTTTACATGCTGTGTCTACAACAAATAAGCTTAGTGTGCAAGAGTGACTTGGCAAAGCAAACAAATGCAACAAAGAGAAACAGCGATGTTCAGTTCAGCCTGAAGGAAGCTAATGGAAATTAATGGGTTTGAGTGTTGTATGTGTGTGTGTCTGTGAAGGAGAGCGAGGGAAAGAGGTGTGTGTGTGTGTGTGTGTGGGAGGGGTATTTTCTGTTACATGAACATTAGAGTTGCATGATGCCAAACTAAAATGCAAAGCACTAAGTCATCACTCTTTGATTCACCCAGCACAAAAATCCATGCCATCACCTGGAGCTTTGCATTGTTTTCATCTGCCATAAACCAAATCTCACCGTACGGACTTGTAATGTTAAGCGGCAAAACACACAAAATCAAATAAAAAATGATTTCCTTTATCGTTGCTGTTGGGTTTGACTTTTATTCTTGCCCTGAGCTCTAAAATTCTTCACCTGAAAACTCGAGATTGATCAACACTCAAGAAACTTGAGACAGATTTTAACTTTTGGAGGTTTTTTTGGTTCTATGTTGGAACACAATACAGTTTTCCTGAGTTCTTGATTCAGACTGGCCCAGATGGTGTTGATTAATCATCAATAACAGAAGCTCAGACAAACATTCTGGCTGCCTTTTAAACTACAATAATACCTTATTGTTCTTTATTCAGCACCTAGGTCTGGTCCATTTTTTTTATGGAATCACCTTTCAGCGCAGAAGAAAAACATCCCTAAGATGTCATGCTATCACCACCATGCTTCACTCTGGGTATGATTTTCTTAAGTCTCCAAAAGTTCTGGTTCGTATTAAGTTAAAAAAGTTATATTTTGCTATAATCCGACTATATGGATACGTTCACATTACCAGACTGACGTGACTCAAATCCAAATATTTTTTTTTTTAACCCTAATATGACACGGATATGTCTTTGTCCACAAATTTGATGCTTGAGTCATACTGTATGTGGTCATACTGCATATCTGAGAAGTGGTCATGTGACTTGTATGAGAACAGTCAAACACCTTTTTCCTCATGTGTAGAGTGCTGATGTCATCACTCAGCACCGTCAGCCAAGGGATTTCATGACCGTGCTAACAAAAGCTGTTAAAACAGCTACAGCAAAGCATCTAGCTTTCTTTCTCCTTCTGGACCTCAACATATACAGTACAGCCAATTAAAAGCTTGCCGTCGTCCAGAGCAAAATCCTAAGCATATCTAACAAAATATGACGTGTTTTAACCCAGATAACGAGAGCAAAAATATATCGATGTGCTCCTGCGTGTTGTTTCAAAGGACAGCCAAAGAAATGTCACTTGTACTTATGAACGTGAACCGTCATGACATGAAAATCTGACCTGACCAAAAATTTTTATAAAACAATGTGGCTTGTAATGAAAATGTAGCATAGAATTATTATTATTATAATTTTTTTTTTCTAAAATGTCTTCACGTCCGGATATTATTTTCATCCATAGCTTTCATCCACTTGCCATTTCTTTATAGCGAGCTGTGAATCTCTTCAGCGCCGTTAGACTTATTCTTAGCGTCTTAATTGCTCCTCAAACTAATAGGGCGCTCGTTGATAAAGTGGGACACGTTTTTTTGTCACATGGTTTTTCTGTCACTTTCACGAGACACCTTTATGAAAAGGACAAAATGTTCGTTACAGTTTTGAAATTCAAAGAAGGAAGAAATAACATGATGTACAGTACATACACAGATGAAGATCAAAACAAAGGGTCCCAGGTGGCTAAATTTTGGTCGACGGGTTCCCTGCAGTTGTGGTGTGCTCTTTAAATAATGAAAGAATAAAAGAACTAAACAAATAAATAAATTGTGCTCTAATGTTGTGCATGCAGGGGTGCCAGTACAGATTCTGGCCCCCCTAGAAATCATAATATATCATAATAATATATATCTTTTTTTTTACAGTTCTTTTTACAGCATTTTCAAAGTCTCCCTGTCCCACATTTTTTTTAAAGGTCCCTTGGAATCCCATCCCCTTTACATTTGGCAGACACCTTGATGGAATGGTGGCTTAGTGGGTAGCATTGTCACCTTGCACATCCAAGTTCCAAATTCGATTCTCATCGGTCTGTGTGCATGGAGTTTGCATGTTCTCCTTGTTTTTGGTGGGCTTCCTTTGAGTACTCCGGTTTCCTTCCACAATCCAAAGATACACCGATTCCAAATTGCTTGTAGTATTTGAATGAGCATGTGAATGAATGTATGTGTGTGTGTGTGTGTGTGTGTACTGCAATGGGTTGGCACCTCGTCCAGGGTGTTCCCCTCAAACCTTGTGCCTCCTGAAGTCTCCTGAGATAGGCTCTAGGCCTCCCGCGACCCTCTATACGGGATAAAGCTTTATAAATGATGAGTGAACGAGCGGGCAGACACCCTTATCCAGAGCGCCTTTCATCTTCATCTCATTACACATCTGAGCAGTTGAGGGTTAAGGGCTTTGCTTGAGGACCCAACAGTGACAACTTGGGATTGAACCTGGGACCTTACATCACTGAGCTACCCCTGCCCCTGTCCATGTGTGCATGGAATACTGTATATAACAATTGCAGCTATTGCAAAATAAAGACATTCATGTTTCAGAAAACTGACATACGGAAGATGACACACTATCAGCATTTCATAACAATGTCTGCTTTATAAAGTCCGTGTGTATGTTTTTACTATCACATGCAGAACATATGAAACTTAATGTCCATGTAATATGAAAAAAGTATTTAAAAACGTAAATAAATGATAGTGAGACTAAAAAAAAAAAATCTATATTCATTTTCGTTACATTTATTGTCGATCGAGTTAAAAAAAAAATTACATTTAACTCTGAAACTCGATAAGCATCTGCTTTACGAACATTATGTGCACATTTTACGTAATTCAATTTCAAGACCAAATCAAAATAAATCAGTTTCCTGCCAAAGGTTTACGCATGTCAGGTGCTCAAAGGCTTAATTAGCCACAGCCATATCTGAGACTGCGGGGACAAAGGAGCATCCCTGACCCAATTTATAAGGCAGTTTTAAATGCTTCAAAGGAAACAGCATGATAATGATCAGTAAAATATGTGTGTCAAAACGTGGAGCACTTTTCAGCACTTCATGGCTCAACACCCAACCTGTAATGTAACACAGAATCCATTAGCAAGTCGAGACCTTCTGTACAGTAGAACAGATATTTAGATCTTTTGATGCTCTACATTAATAGATGCTGTGTTCACTCAGGATAATGTGGAAGGGTCATGTATACTGGCTATATATAGTTGCAAGCCAGCTTTTTAAAATTTAGTTCATAATGAGTTGCTGGTCGATTCACTTTAATGTGGCACTCATTCACTCGCTCATCGTCTATACCACTTTATCCTGTGGACAGGGTCACGCCGGGCCTGGAGCCTATCCCAGAAGACTTGGAGCGCGAGGCAGGGTACATCCTGGCCGGGCCGCCAATTCATCACAGGGCACACGCGTTTGGGAATGCCAATTAGCCTAATCTGCTTGTTTTTGGACTGTGGGAGGAAACCGGGGTACCCGGAGGTAACCCACCAAACACGTGGAGAACATGGCAATACATTTAAACCAATAAAATGACAATAAAGCAGGCTGAAGAACTCCAGCGGGTTCTCTATAATGAGTCATTGAAACCGACGTCAGCCGATTTCGATTACTTTTAAAATTCCAAGCATAGTATAGCGAATTTAAATAAATTCATTGACAATGGGCATTCAAATCAAACCGGGACTTTTGGTTGTGCAGAATAAGAGAAAACAGTTATGAGAGTAAAAACTCCCTTTATTTCTCTATATAATCCCCGGCTAGACTAATGCGCCAGTGTTTCACTAG